>CANYBF010321726.1:0-28629 GCA_948192965.1 Dalechampia spathulata
TAAGAGTTACTATCAATCTGTTGCTTCAAATCTCTTAACAGTTTTCTTTGTGTTTTGATGCAAAGATCATCTTTTGGTTTGTTGTTTTAAAATAAAATTTTAAATTTCTTCCGCTGCTTAATTGACTACACAAACCAACAGGTACACTATTGAAAATTATTTTTCTTGTTCCATTATTGTAGATTCAGGTGGTCATGCCAACCCTAATTATATGTTTTAGAAAATGGATCATACTTTTGTTGAGGCAGACCTAGGAATCCTCTAGCTGCATTGGCCTATTCCTCATCTTCTTCCTGAATCGATGGGTACATATCAATGGAATGATCATTCTGTATGCATATCCCATACTCTTTTGCTAGCTTTAGGTTTTTGGTTAAATCCTATATCATAGTAGTTAGTTGAGAAATTTATGATTTAAGGTTTGAAGTATTTACTTCGTGAACTCTTCTCGGAGGGTCTCGCTCAGTGGAAAAGGACTGAGCATTAGCTACAATAATTGTCATTAAATCTCGTGCATCTTATGGCATTTTATTCATAATCGTGCCATCGCTTGTTGCATCCATCATTTTTTGCTCAATTGACAGCAGTCCCTTTAGAAATATTAGATCAGGTTTTACTTAGTAATTTTGTGTTGGGGACACAAGGCACATAACCTTTTAAAGCACTCTTAATACTCATGAAGGCTCTCGACATCTTTTTATTTTATTATGTAGATATCCCTCAGTATTTGGACAGCTTGCTTTGTAGAAAAAAATTTATCCAAACATTATCATGTCATCTCATTCCAGGTGGTAATAGTTTCGAATGGCAAGTAATACAGCTAGTCTTTTGCAACATCTATAAGAGAAAAGGAAATGCTCTTAGTTTAATTTATTCCAAGTTTACTCCTTATGGTTTCATACATTACATACTACATATAATTAAATGATTGTAAAAATCTTCATTTTCTAAGCCTCTAAAAGTGGGTAACAATTGTATAAGTCTAGATTTTAGTTCCAAGGGAACTGTCAAGTCCTTATAGGTGATACACAATGAGGTCTGGTCTATTGGTGCGATAGCCATTTATCATAGAGTCTACTTGTTAACAACCATGATAACTTCATTAATGCTTTTGTTATTCATATTATCTTCACTGGTTGTTTCTTCATAGACACTCAAACTCTCTGATACAAAGGAAATTTTTCTAATTTTTGCCTCTTTTCTCAACCTTTTCGCAGTCTTCTCAATTTTGGTATCAAAGCTCAAGTTACCTATGAAAGATCAGGTCATAAAACAAGAATCAAAGAATGTTAGTGAACCGTCCCTAACAACGATGCTAAAATTTGATTGGGTGCTGAATCCATCAAATTAATTCTTACTTCTCCAATATAGAAATATAATAATTTTTGCACTAGTGGAAGAAGAGTCAATCCCATAAGGAAGAGAGAATCCTTTGATTCTTTATGAAGAAATAAAATTAAAATATTTTGAAATCAGAGAGAAAATAAAAGTAAAAGAAATAATAAAATTTAATTTAGAGTAAATCGATATTAGGAATTTACCAATCAAAAGCTTACAAAACATTCATTATAAAATCATGATCATTGATTCAAATATAGTCCAATGGTAAATTCGCTAAGTCGGTTATAGAATACTGAAGAAAGGCTTCACACAGACCAATTCTTCATTAATATTAAGATGACCATGAAGTAGCTCATACAATCACCTCTAATCTTTGGATAGACATGATGGAAATAGATTTGTACTTAGTCTTCCAGAAATCATATAAAGAATTAGAAGAACTTGACTCAAGTTAACACTTAAGAACCAGCTCCACCATATTTAAACTATATCCTAAAACTCACAAAGAAATTTAAACATTATTTGGTTGCTTAACACTTTGATTACTACTCTAGCAAGTTGATTAACAATTTTGGATCAAATAACTTATATAGCAATATACCATTATTGAACATATAAAACAAGCTCTTTTTACATCCTTTCAAAAATAGTAATGGTTTTATGATTTACCAAATTAAAGTGAATAGTGAAATACCATTAGAATTAAATCTGTTTTGATCTCACATGATTCCTACTGAATTATTTATTTTGCTTTCGATTAGGAATTAAAAATCCCTAGCCAAACATCATTGGTAACAACATAAAAATAAAATAAAGAATAAACATAAAAAGAAAATATTCGAATAAATGAAAGAAAAGTAAAACAAATAATTTAATTTCTTAATTCTCTACACACTTCTACAATAGGAACAAGCCTCCTATTTATAGAATTGAGAAAATTAATAAAATAAATAAATAATAACTAAGATAACATTCCTATCTTCTATTCATAAACTCTTATCTAATCTCTATCAAAAATTCAATTTTCAAACTAAAAGAGCTCAGTTGTTAGATGTCAAAGAATTTTGTTCTTCTTGTGCTTGCAAGCCATGGTTATAAGCCCTTGTATTTTATCTTCTGATAAAAAATGAGATAAAAATGCCTTTTATCTATCTTTTTATTTTTTCACTATTTTTACCTGTAAAATACAAAAATAAGACCAAGTTAATTATTCTAGCGAATTTTCTTACATAAAATGGACTAGTTTTACTATGAAAAACATGCAAATTAGTGCTTAATCAATGGTCTTAGTGGAGCTGATAGTTTAGTTTAGGCGGTTGTTATATATATATATCTAGAACTATGTAGTTGAACTTGAAAAAGTATAAAAGAAGGGAAGGGTGAATGGTGTTTCTTGGAGTGTGACGTTGAGCTAAAACTTAGGCTGTGAACAGCTCTTCTACAATTCAAGTAAGTGAGAGTTAAATTTACTATTACAGTGGATAAAGCTTATATATATATATATATATATATATATTTCTTGATGGACTGAAAAAATAATCTTGAGATGCTGCATTCACTTAATACATACGTACTTGGAGAATCATTTGTGTTATTGTGTATGAACTATGATAGAAGCTAAGTTAGGGAAAAAGAAAGGTTAATTAACCTTTGGACTCTTAATAATTTACTTAAGAGACTTACCCAGTTAAGTTCTTGTAAAAAAGAATAACTCAATTGTATAGATTGAAGAATCTTGTATTGGTAATGTTTTATGTTTCTTCTATTAAGCTACCATACATAAAGAAGTAATTAGTTAAGTAGGACTATAGCTAAAGGGAGGGTGACGCAAAAGATTAGCATGCAACTCGCATCGTGTGAGTGTAAGAATCAGGACTGTTAGGCCATAATCCCTTATAGAACGTAGGTCAAAGGGATACTTAATACCTTAATGTTTGGTAAAATAAAATGGTATTAAGCAGCTCTAAATTTAATGTGCAGCATACCCAATGTAATGGTTAATTATGGCTGGAAGTTCCATATTTTTAGTCAAGGTTGGATGTTCAAATAAGGTCATTTAATGGTTAAGTTAGGCAACAAACAAGATATTCTTTGCCTGGTTACAATTATGTAATTCTTTACGGGTGCTTAAGGTGTGTTATTAAATGGTTTTATCTATAATTATTATATCAGTAGCTCACTGATACATCTAATGAAATGGGGGATAATGGTTTGGGCAATTGATTAAAGATTCCATATATAATTAAAATTGGGGTGTATCAATGCATGGTGTGTGGTGGTGTGAAGGAAAGGGAGTTAGTGTAAAGATATCTATAGAATCTTAGATTTTAGAAGCCTATAATTTAATGAAGTTTAGCTTAATGATTTTTAAATTTAATGAATAAAGAACATGTGGCCAAAGCATCGATCATTTGATTCTCATCTTGTGGAGTATGAATAAATTTGCATTGGCTAAAATTATAAACCATGAGCTTTATGTATTTAACATAAAGCTTGAGCCTTTTTTATTTAACATCCTACTCACCCATGGATTGATGGATCATAAGCATGGAACCCTTAAATACTTTGACTTCTTAGGCATCAATCATTAGTAGAACTTCAAGCCTAAATAAGCATGCTTCATCATAGGTTATATTGTTAGTGACTAAAAAACTCAATCTCTTTAAGAGCATGATTAACTCACCTTTAGAAGTGACCAATATAACTCTAATTCCAGCACCTCTCTTATTGACTGCATTAGCCTGAGTGTTACAAACTCAATAATCACTCTACCTTTGATTACTTTCTTAATGATGTGCTACATGTTAAACTCTGATAACAAGATTAGCCATCTAGAGAGCTTCTTCACTAGTGAAGGAGCTGCATACAAGTACTTCATAGGATCGATCTTGGAGAATGTTTATACTTAATATGATTGGAAATAGTTTCTAAGTTTCTTCATTACCTAAACCACAAACATGCATAACTTCTTAATAATGTTGTATTTGCATTCTGTTAACAACAACTTCTTACTTAAGTAATAAATGGTATGTTCAACTCTAGAATCATCTTTCGAAGCCATCATTGCCCCCATTAACTCCTCTTCTAATACTAAATACAATAATAATGCCTTCCCCGACTAAGGCAGCTACACAATCGATGGATTAGAAAGATGATGTTTCACTCTCTGAAATGCAAACTAGCAGTTTTCATCCCAAATCAAAGGCTAGTTCTTCCTTAAAAGTATAAAGATGGGCTAATACATGGTAGTAAGTCTAATAATAAACCTGTTGATGCACTAGAGTTATCCTATAAATCCTTTAACTTTGGTTTAAGTTATGGGAATAGGCATCTCCTAAATCAACTTGGCTTTGTTAAGATCCACTTTAACACCATCTGGCTGACTACATAACCTAGTAGCTTACCAAATGTCACCCCAAATATGCACTTTTCTAAATTTTAGTCTAAGCTTATACTTCTCAACCCATATGAGAAATCTACCTAAAGTAGCAACATACCCCTCTCTAGTGTTTGACTTCACTATTATGTCATCCTCATAGACGTCAACCTCCTTGTGAATTAGATCATATAATAGAGTTATGGTGGCTCTCTAAGAGGTTACACTTCCATTATTTAAACCAAAGGGCATAACCTTATAGCAATAGGTCCCCCATTCTATGAACTTGTACCAAATAACATGATCACGTACCATAGATAATATAATAATATCAAATCATTATGAACAGTCATTAAGCAATATAACTATATCATATCATGTCACTTTGTAACATTCTTTATATGTCATAAGCAATGCATATAGCATATTGTGTAAAGGTAGGAATAAATACCGTAAAGAATCCATTGTACTTTTCCTGTATTAAATATTGAATTTGAATATCATTGCTCTATATACTTTTTTATATAAGCACAAATGTAGTGCATTCATCATTTCATCCATTGTATTTTCATGATATATGAATGATAATGCATATCTGTGAGAATGTAATCATGCTTTGCATTCTCCCTCTGATTTTCCTATAACATTTCATTTCTTTTCTATATGATTGTGCATAATATGTACTAGGTCCATTTCTCTATGTACCAGTACTATATCATACGCTGGTTCCTGTAGGAACATAAAATTTCTCTATAGTTCCATGATAGGAACTTATATTATATGATTCCATTGAGAGAATTGATAATAACTCTATGACCTAGTGTGCTTTCATTGAATGTTGCTTTGTACATCACTTTCTTTTCACCCTTATATCCTCTGTATGATATGTCATGAATATGCCTTTATGTATGAATAATTCATGACATGATGCATAATTGATGCTTTAATGATCGTATGCAATGATGATCATATGATACCATTCATAATGTAAACTCATTATGTCACTATCATAAGCATATAGGTGAAAAGTCATTATTTCAAGGCCCTATGTAAGGTCATAGAGTGAATAGCATAAATCTATTATCACTTTTTCCTTATCAATAACTTATAAATAAATATGAGTCTCATCTATTAGACCTGTAGTATTTCCAATTTACATCACTTAGTGAAGTCATTCACATATTACACTTGACTTATCATCTTTAAGAATCCATAATCATTCATGACATGTAACCACCATTCCACTTTGATTCATAATGAGCATTTAAGCATAATATCATCTTATAACATTTCACACTTCACAAGTAGGAATCATGTATGCCTTTTGGCCAACTTATGTCTTGGAATCATAACATCCTCAATTAAATGTGTTTATACATCATTGACTTTCATTTGCATACATGGTTAGCCAATAACCATATGCATACCATTACACACCTTTACATTCAAGTATAAATACATATATAAGTCATACATATGCATCTTGGTATATAAGTCGAGCATCTAAAACATTCAAGCATGTATAAGACTTGTCGTGGTATATGTAAACATATATCATTAACTTTGTTTCATGCCTCTAAGTGTGTAATCTTATGTATAATGAAGAGTTATGAGGTCTAGGTGTGTATAGCATTAAGTTTAGGAGCCTAGAATGCCCATTCATTAAGGTGCCAAAACATACAAGTCAAGTAACTATTCATTTAGTCATGTGCACTATTCATTTAGTATGTTTTACTATTTATTTGGTCATTTTTATTGCATGTTTCCTTTCTCTTTTCACTTAGTATGCATAGGTCATTATATACCCCTAATGTCCATATTATGAATCATGAATAACACTCAATTTTAGTCCATTATCTCATGCACATCTCAAGGCATTAAACCATGCAAATAAGGTACCAAAACTTACACATTTAAGGAATACAACACAAAGTTTTTGAAACTAGAAAGTGCACATACCATTTCTACACGTCCTTGGACTAAATGAATTTTTAAGCTATATTTTTTGCCTTTAACATAAACAATCCATATACCATTAGAAACTAGACTTATCAAGGTTTCATTCAAGCTATAGCATGTAATTTAATTCATCCACTAAGGCCTCCAAAACTTAAAAGGTCACATGCTTTAAAAGAGCCTATCAAAATGCACTAAAATGCACATTTTCAACATACCACTAAGTTACGTAATTCTTCCATATCATAACTTAGTCATATGGTCATTTTTAATGCATGAACATGTTGTCCTAAGACTTATCTATGAATAATATATCCATATTTACAATCATACATTCACATCTCTCACAATACATAATGTTACATAACTTGCACATTAAGATGCACAAGCTGCCCTATAAGTGTCTTCATACATACCTTAAACTTTGAAACCGCATTAAAATCATACCATACTAAATGCAAGCATACTTACACATGATACACACAAACTCAAGTCCAATTACTCAGCATACAAAGCACATATCCACACCTACAGGCCAAATGTACACAATATACACAAACTACATGCTTTGCTGCCTACTAATGAACCTTTTAGCATTTTCATGCCATAACTCACCTTTACATGAAAAAACCCCCATTTACATAATCTACAGACATCATTCAATCATGTTTATATAAGAATTTCAGGATTACATGCTTCTTCCCCCTAAACTAATGAATGGCCAAATGGTCTCAAAATGGCAGCAATTATGAATTTCAAGTATTATTACATATAATCATCTTTCCATCAAATATTACAAATCTTAGAAACACCATTAATCATCATTCACACACTTCCAAAAGTAACTAAAATGGCTAATTCAAAGGTTACAAGTTAGGGATTTACACAATTTTCACACACTAAAACAGAAATTCCATTTGGTTGCAAAACAACATCAAACTCATCACTTAACTTGCTTATCTTTCATCATTCAATCCAATTCTTTCATTTACATACAATCAAAACCAACCCTACAACAAATCAATTCTTTATAAAGCATGTAAAAAAGCATACAAAAGAAGAAAAAGGCATGTAGAAGGTGCATAGAACACAAAAAGAAGCATGAAACTAAATTATCCATGAAATCCTACCTTAAAAGATAGTTTTTCTCAAGTTAGAAGAGATAGAAGCCGTATGTTGAAGGGTGAAAGAATGAACAACCACCTTATGATTCCTCTTTAGGTGATATAAGATCAAATTTTGACCATTTTAAAAATTGACCAATCAAAATATGACACTTGGTAATCTTATCTTACATTACTTAATCAAGTTATTTCTTCTTCCTTTAATACTCATTTTTACATCATATTTAGGTCATGCTTTCATAAGAATGCACTTAATATTCATCATAATGTTATTGACATAAGTCATAAATAATCTTATTTCCAATATGAACCTTAACTTCCATGAAATGTCATTTGTATCCTAGCTTACCATTTAACATGCTATTGCTTCTAACGTTACTTTAACTTGTGTTTACCCATTTTAAACTATACTTTATCATATAATAACATCTTAAAACATGCCAATACATTACCCTTCACACATAAATTCCATTATAGAGCTTCATTTAAGGCATTCAACAAAAGCATACCAAATTCATATCTTTACTGCATATTTACTACTATAATCATCTTTTCACTTTCTTTTCATTACTCTCTCTATCAATTCCATATCAAATGGAATTTCTTTATCTGTAAGATATTTCATTTCACATTCATCATGTCAAAGCATTCATGCATCATATCTCATTCATGCATTTCATACACTAATCACTCATTTGTTATAATGTATGCATAAAATGCATATATACATGGATGTTGTATGTGTGGATGTGACATGGAAACATATTATAATATTATTAAACCTCATTTAATAACATTATATGTAAGTTATGAGTAGTGTCTAGTCACATATCATAACTAGCCAAATGTCAAGAGGTCATTAGTTTGACTATAGCTCTTCTATATCAGATATTGTTGTAATAAACTCCTTTCACCATCAATTATCTCATTTAGGCTTGAGTATGGATTAATGTCAACTCAATACATGATCAAGCATGTTAGATCATGTCCTAAACTTAATGTTTCATGTACATAATCTTTATTCCTAAAATGCCCATTTGAACTCATTCACTTCTAGGCATTCCACTCTAGCCAAAGATTCTAGAATCAAAGATTACTGCATGCATTATTGAGATAAAAACCCCTACATTTAATCTGGGATGGTGAATCATTTGTTTTTATATAAATATCTTTAACTACTTCATACTATACCCAACCTCCTAACTATGAACAACTCCTATGGAGAAATAAAGCACAAGAGTCAAAGTATAATAATCCATAATTAAGATAACCTTGATATCTCAAGTCTAAAGATACTTGCACTATTGATATGAGTGAGATATGTATTTCACAAATATAGATTAATAATCCATATGAAATCTCACTGAAAAGGCCTCTAATGAACTAGTACTATACTGTTCATTCACATGTATACTTTAGACAACTCATGTCATAATGAATGAGAATCACCCCTTAATGAAAATAAAAAATATGTTGATCTACCTACATTAATAATGTCCAATCTTATTAATACTATGATCAAGGCAATTTAGATATTGAACATTTGTATACAATAAGAATCTCATATATAAACTCTTCATGAATTTCCCTTGTATTATTCCTATACCTTGGACTTCATTATTTAATTTAATACTCTAAGTAAAATAAGTATATAAAATACTGCATTTAAATAATGAATAATGCTTTTTATTAATTAAATATTTAATTACAAATAAAACATGATGCTATAGAGCATACACTAGTAAATACATGTTGTAAACATAAAGAATTTATATTCTAATGAAAAAAAAAGAGAAAAATTTACATATCCTTTATAAGATGATTAATAGATTCCAAATGATATGAGATTTATTAATCATTCTATGAGAGTATGTTTCACCATTCAAGTACGATAGTTTATTTCCTATATATTTATTGTTGTTTTCCTTTTATTTTATCCCCTATCCAATTTTATGCAAACTTTCTTTAGAACAAGAAATCATACTTTTCTCGTAATTGTTTGACCAATACTTTATATAGATTCATAGCTTACTAGTTTCCTCATTTAGTGCTAAAATGCTATATAAACCATTTCCACATTAACTACTCATTTTAACATCATTAAATTTCATTATTTAATGCATTAGCCTTGTTGAATTCATATACATGTAGCTATGAATTTTAAACAATCTAATCTTTTCTAACTCTTTTAGAATTTTTTCTAATTTTTTTATTTTTTGAATTCGCTATAATTGGATCAAATACAAATTTTAAAATTTGTAATAGTTTTAAATTCATTTTTCTTCTTTGTAATATGAAAATAAAAGGAATCCTTTAAAATTGAAACTTGATATCGATTTTATAGCAAATTCATTAACTAAGTTTAAGAAATAAACAATTTTTGTTGAAAATGATTTTCTATCTATTTTTGATTCAAATTCTATATAATTACTAATAAGAAGAATAAGATGAATTTTATTTATCCAAACCATCTCTGTGGAATTTTTTATCAAAGTTTTATGTAAGATTGAGAGTTAAAACATAATCATTCTTATAACAATCAAACATATTTTTATTTAGCTAATTTTCCACTCCTTAATCATAGCCCTCATTAATAAGTTGATATTTAAGCATGGTTCAAGTTTCCATCCTTTGCATCAATAGTCTAAGGTGGTGAATCAACCAAAACATTTGGTCTAAAATAACCTACATACAATCTAATTATCCTAACTCTTATACATGAACCTATAATTTCCTCTACATGACCTTTTACAAAGTTAACAAGTAACTCCTCATATTTCTATGAGCTCATTAATGCATCAATGAGTAGGGATATTAATATGACCTAGAGTGAGGCTTACAACAGATGATATTGAGAGCCCGCTTAGAGCGAAAGTACAATCTTCTTGAGGGGCTCCATCAAGGAAAGATACGAACCTGATAAAGGTCATAAGATGGAGTCGCTACCGAATAGTTTCAAATTTGGTTCAACCAACCTATAACATGAGTGCTAAGTTAAACTCTTCAAAGATGGGTTTGGTTGGTGAAGATCTATTTTGCCAAAGTTTCAAGTTCAATTTTACCATTTTAATCAAGTTAAGTATCCTAGGCAAGCGTGCAAGCATTCATATGCATAAATAAAGCACATAACAAGCATGGTAGGAATCATGGTAAATATAGCATAGAAAATAAGATATGGGCAATCATGGTGAATATAGCATGATTAAGGAATAACATGGAATAGGCATGACATGTGAGAATGACATGGCATAGGCATGACATGTGAGGAATGACATGTGAAATCATGATAAACATGAGATAGCATCATGGTAAGCATGAGATGGCATAATCATATAGCAATAATACAACAAGCATAGCAGCATAAAGAAATAATAGCCTAGAGAAAGGGATCAAGAGAGTTAGGGGATATACTATGAATAAAGCTAATCATACATGCTAAAAGAGGAAATAGAGGTCTATTCTATTACAAAGGAGTCTTTGACTATACAAAAAAGCTGAGACATTAAGCAACATCTTCTCTATTTAGGAAAATGACCTCATATAGTACGAGTTAAAATGCATGAATGAAAAATGCAAATAAGCAAACAATGTTAGGAAATAAAAAAAACTATAGAACATGATTGACCAATCTGATGCCATATGAAAGTATGAATCATGGTGTGAGCGCCGGTTTCTAGGAATGGGCCTTCCTAGTTGGGCCTGAACTTTCCGCGAGGATCACGAATAGCTAGTCTGACTTGCTTCAAGACTAGATCACCTTCCTGTATGGCTACAGGTTTAACCTTCCTATTGAATGCATTTGCCATGCGCTTCTTGTAAAGCTGTAGGTGATAGAGAGACTTCAGCCGTTTCTCATCAATAGTGACCAGCTGCTCATACCTGGCCCTTTTCCACTCAGCTTCTGGCAACTGAGATTCCAGAATGACCCAAAGTGATTTCAGCTCCACTTCAATTGGCAATATGGCTTATGTCCCGTAAACTAGAGAGTAGGAGGTAGCACCCGTAGGACTCCTTATAGTGGTTCTGTAACCCCATAAAGCGAATGGCAGCTGCTCATGCCAATCTCTGTAGGTCTGTACTATTTTTGCTAAGATCCGCTTGATCATCTTGTTAACCACTTCGACCACCCCATTAGCTTGAGGACGATACGAAGAGGATCGATGGTGCTCAATCCCATATTTTTCCAGCAAGTCTGTAACTTGGGCCTGGAACTGTACTCCGTTGTCTGACACCAGGTGATGCGGCACCCCATATCGGCATATGAGATTCTTCTCTATAAACTTGGCAACCTGTCTTGCCCCCAGTTTACCATAGGATTCAGCCTCCACCCATTTAGAGAAGTAGTAGACGGCCACCAATATGTACCGATATCCATTAGATGCGTTGGGATGAATCTCACCCATGATGTCAATTCCCCAAGCTGAGAATGGCCAAGGCATTGTTAAATTCTATAATTCAACTAGTGGTAGATGACTCAGATCTCCATGAATTTGGCATTCATGGCATCTCCGTATAAACTGTATGCAGTCTGTTTCCATAGTGAGCCAGAAATATCCTTGGCGTAGGATTTTCCTGTAAAGTGTGAATCTGTTCATGTGGGGCCCGCATACACCAACATGTACCATTTCCAAGACTGACTCAATGTCCTTCCCCGATATGCATCGAAGCTACAAACCATTTGCTATTCTTCTATAGAGAACACCCTGGTGTTAGGTGAAGTTGACTGCTAGTCTGCGTAGAGCTAGCTTATCAGTTCTGTTAGCTTCCTCTGGATAAGTACCAGTCTTCAAGAAGTTCATGATATCAGCATACCATGGGGTCTCATCTTACTGGTCTAGCGCCAGAACCCGTTCTCTAAAATAGCAAGGAATCCTCGACTGCTTGATGAATACAGGCCAAATTTGACTCTGCGGTTGCTCACAGACTAAAGCCAGTGTGTCCAAGGCATCGGCCATCTGATTTTCTTCACATGGCATGTGAATAAATTGACAAGAGCTAAAATTGCGGATCATGAGCTTCATGTATTCAACATAAGGCTTGAGCCTTTCCTCTTTGACTTCCCACTCAGCCATGGATTGGTGAATGACTAGCATCGAATCATCAAATATCTATACATCCTAGGCATCAATCATCAGTAATGCTTCTAGCTCGAAGAGACATGCTTCATACTCAGCCATATTGTTGGTGATTGAGAAGCTCAGCCGCTTTGAGAGCATTATTAGTTCACCTTCAGGAGTGATTAGCACAACGCCTACACCTGTACCTCTTTTGTTGACTGCATCGTCAAAGTGTAACTGCCATTTTTGGACATCAACTGCCCCCAAGTGCTCATCTCGGAAATCTAGTTCAAAAGTTTCAAAGTCATCCATCGGCCTGGATGCTAAGAATTCAGCAATTGCTCTACCTTTGATCACCTTGGTAGTGACGTACTACACATCAAATTCTGACAACAGGATAAGCAACCTGGAGAGTTTTCCTACTAGTAAAGGAGCTGCATACAAGTACTTCATAGGATCAACCTTGGAGATTGCCTATATTTGGTACGATTGGAAGTAATGCCTGAGTTTCTTGGTAACCCAGACCATAGCTATGCATAGCTTCTCAATAGTGTTGTACTTGCACTCGGTTGGCAAGAGCTTCTTACTCAGGTAGTAGACAGCATGCTTGACTCCGGCGTCATTCTCTTGAGCCATCATAGCACCCACTGACTCTTCCTCTAAGGCTAGATAGAGTAGCAATGGTTTTCCAGGCCAAGGTGCTTGCAAGATAGGTGGGTTGGAGAGATAGTGCTTTACCCTCTTAAATGCGAACTGGCAGTTCTCATCCCAAACCATAGGCTGGTTCTTCCTCAAAAGTTTAAAGATGGGCTCACACATGGTAGTGAGCTTGGCGATGAATCTGCTGATGTACTGCAGCTGTCCCAAGAATCCCCTAACTTCTATCTCAATTCTGGGAATAGGCATCTCAATGATCGACTTTGCTTTGTCAGGATCTACTTCGATACCCCTCTGACTGATAATGTGACCCAACAGCTTTCCAGATGTCACCCTGAATGTGCATTTCTTCGAGTTCAGCCTGAGTCCATATTTCTCAATGCGTGTGAGAAATCTGTCAAGAGCAGCTGTATATTCTCCTCTGGTAGAAGACTTCACCATCATATCATCCACATAGACTTTGACTTCCTTGTGGATCAAATCATGCAACAATGTTATTACAGCTCGCTAGTAGGTAGCACCTGCATTCTTTAAGCCAAAGGGCATGACCTTGTAGTAGTAGGTCCCCCATTCTATGATGAAAGCTGTCTTCACCTTATCTATAACTGCCATCAGGATTTGGTTGTATCCAAAGAATCCATCGGTGAAGGAATACATAGCACTAGCGGCTGCGCTATCGACCAGTACGTCGATGTGAAGCAAAGGAAAGTCATCCTTTAGACATGCATTGTTCAGATCCCTGTAGTCTATGCAGACTCTGACCCTACAATCTTTCTTGGGAACCAAAACTACATTGGCTAACCATTCTGGGTAGTCAACCACCTCAAAGAATTTAGCATCCAACTGCTTCTGGACATCTCCTTGACCTTCTGTGCCCACTCTGGTCGGAGGCACCGTAGCTTCTGTTTAACTGGCTTGAACCCCAGCTTGGTAGGAATTTTGTGTTCTGCGATGGATCTGTCGACACCTAGCATGTCTTCATAGCTTAGAGCAAAGGCTTTTATGTGCTTTTTCAATTCATTGATTATTTCTGTTCTCTCTTTAGAGGTCAAGTCTGATGCAATCTGGAGGAGACATGGCTTTTCATCTGTGTTAATGTTAACATTTTTGATGTATGATGTGTTAATGTCAAAAATGCTCACGTAATGCGCATGCTCATGCACAATACCATCAGAATACACATCGCAAACATAAGTAAAGTTGCTCTTTATTGCTTCATATTTAGATAGGATTACATCATCATTGAAAAGTACAGAAATAAGGACATTAGTGTCCTCATACAAAAGCTCCTCAAAGGTACTCTCCACCAGCGTGGCGATGTCCTCGTAGACCTTTGGTAGCAGCAGGTCTTCAATGTCCAAGTTTTGCAACTTGGACCCTAGTGCAGCGACTGTAGTGCGTTTTGGCTCCAGGCGGCCAGTGGTGAGATCAGCAACATCACCAAAGATCTGAAAAGTTTTATCAGGGTTGATGGTAAAGGCAGCAGTAGTCTTCCAAGGTGCTGTCAGGGCTGACAGGTCGTAGACATCACCAAAGATGGTGAACTGTTGCTCATAGAAGTCCTCCGAGTTAGGAAACTCGGGAGCATGATCATGTTGAGTCTCTCCTTGGATGAAGATAACTATCTTGCACTCCTCTGGTTTATCTGAGGTGTAGGGATTGAACCTAATATAGTATCTCTCCTCCCACATGGCTGTAGGAATATCAAATTCAATTGGGCCTTGCTGATATAGGCCCAAACCCATGCCAAGCATATAATGCATCATGCACATCATGTTCTCCACAGCGAGATTCGGTTGGTACGGGTTAGGGTCAGGTTCCCCGATAATAGCAATCTGGAAACCAGTCATGAGTGGGACATCTTCCCAGATGCAGGCCAGAGCGACTTCATCATCAGCAGTGATGGTAACCACACCCTCATTGTGTGGAAACTTGATCTTCTGATGCAGGGTGGATGGCACACCTCCCAAAGGATGGAACCATGGTCAGCCCAAGAGCAGAAGTTCATGATATTCACCCTGATGAAGAGTGCTCTGTTGTGGCAGATTCCCTCGGCCAGTAGATCCGCGTCAGAGAAAGTGATCATGCTCAAAGGTAATTCCCGGTTGACCAGCTAGCTCTTCATGCTGAAGGTAGAAGCAAAGGGAGAGATTCTCATAGTAGAGAGTGCTTCGATGACGGCCCATCGATGCTGTTAGGAGGATAGCACTAAGTCCCAGATGCTGATGTTAGCTTGGGTCTTCTTCAGCTGTTTGACCACAATATTATCAGGTTGAGCAACCTGATCAGCTGGTAGTGGAGCTGGAACATTGCTTGGACCAGCTTGATCCCTAGTGGGCCTAGCCTCGTTCGGCTTCTTGGGAGCTTCTGGCTTCTTCCCGAGGTTGGGAGGAGTGAACACCTTACCACTGCGGGTCATGTTGCAAACCCACGAGGACATCTTGTTGGCACCTAATCCTTTTTGCTGCTTGGGTTATTTCAGTGCTTGCTTAACTACCTTAGGAGTCTCAGCTGACTTACCCTTATCAAAAGTTTATGCATCTGATGCTTCAGATTTAGAGGATTTCTGAGTAACTGCTAACTCGTCCTCTGAGCTCTCATACCATATGTCAATGGCACCAATGTCAAATCCACCATTGGGGTGAAAGGTGATAGCAGGTAACTGTGCATTCCCCTTGCTGCTTAAAGGAGAAAAGGAGCTTAAGATCAGGGATTCTAGAAATCCTGATTGGATCATGTAGGTGTGGTTGGCCTTATGGTAGTTTGGTAGCAGGTTTGTCTTAGTAGATGGTTTGGATTTCTCATGGTCCTCAATCTCACCAGAGTCAATGAGATTTTGGATGATAAGTCGAAGGGAACGACAGTCGTCGGTGTTGTGGTCATGATGTTGGTGGTAGTGACAGTAGGTTTTGATGTCTACTATGGCTGGAGGTGGTGTTTTGAAGTTTGGCTCTAGGGGCTTGATGAGTTTGGCTTTAAGGAGATGACTAAAAACCTTGGAAAGTAGCATTCCAAGATCTGAGAATTTCTGAGATGGCGTAGTGTTCCGGAGTATGGGGTTTGGTGTTTGTACAGTGTGGATGTGTTGTGGCTTTGGTATTTATAGGGTGTTGGTATAGTAAGGCTTTGGTTGTATTGATGTGTAGGTTACGGTTTTAGGTTTTAGAAAGGAAAGCTCCTTTTTCTTACCCTCAGTCTGCTCGATGCATTATCCCACTGAGTAGATGTCCTCAAAGGTGTGGAACATCTGATACTTCAGCCTATCCTAATAGAGTGGCAGCAACCCCATGATAAGCTTGTTGATCATATCTGATTTAGATGGCTTCTGTCGGACTAATGTAGCTTTATCCATCCAGCAACTGAAGTAATCCATAAAATACTCATTGGCTTTTTGCTTAACCATTTCCAGGTCCATCAGGGCTATATCAAATCGGGCCTTAAACCCGTACTGTTTACAGAAAGTAGTACAAAGAAGCTTCCACTCGACCGTGGTTGCCTTATTCAGACTGTGATACCAGGCTAGCGCTGGTCCCTCTAGTGAGATGAAGAAAAGCCAAACTATCTGATCATTTAACAAGTCAGTGGTACTCATCAGCATGGTGTAGGTCTTCAGATGGTTCTTCGGGTCCCCAACTCCATTGTATTTGGGAACATCAGGGAGCTTGAACTTGGCGGGCAGCCTCTTAATAGCACGGACAGAGAACTCATCAAAGTCCAGGTCAGTCCCCATGCCCTTAGTCTTCATGATGGTCTGCAGCTATTCAATCTTCTGCTCCAAGACAGTGGTCTCAATTTTCCAAACATCATACATATGGAGCGAGATGTCATCATCAGTCTCGATATCATACAGGTTGACACTCTTCCCCTTTTCCTTGATCGGAGTTGGTGGGGTGATGAATTCAGCACGACTAAGAGCCTCCTGGATCTGCTGTTGCAGGAGGGTCTTAAAGTCATCATTCAGAAGCTTGGCCACAGACTAGTCGATGAGCTTCTGAACCGCAACAAGTGTAGCCTCATCTAGTGTTAAGGTAGCAGGGCCAGATGAGGATGCGACATTTCTGGCATTCTGAGAGTCTGACATGGTTCTGTACATGGCAAAAAAAGGTTAGCATGGATGCATGAGTATGCACATGCGGTTACGCATGATGTACGTGATGTGACACGTAGAATGTATGTGTGACCTATGCTAGGAAATATGTGATATTATGGCTGTGACAAAGTGAGTTAGCATGCATATGCATGGGTGCACGTGATGCAGCACGTAGGATGTATGTGTGTCCTATGCTAAGAAACATCCAGCATTATGGCTGCAAAAGTGAAATTTATTAGCAGATTGCATGAATATGCATGTATGCGTGGTTGGCAAAAAAACATGAAAAGGTTAGCGAACACATAGCATGCAACAACGCTCCCTTCCAACCTTATACCTCCACGAGAATTGGTCAATTCAAGTTCTCCTGTCCTAGGTAGGGATACTAACCCAGAGTTACAGTGGGAACTCAAGGTGTGATTCTCTCAAATAGGCAAGCGAATGGTTTGATCATTGCCCGATCATATAAGGGATTACGGTGAAAACCCGATAGCATTTCGACTTAGCCATATTGCAATGATAAGTGAATGCCGATGGAATTGGCATGAGGTTGTGTAACCATTTGGAATCATGAAAGGATTCTAGCTCTTAGCAGAGCAATACGGGCATGATTATATTGTTATGATAAGAGTATGCCCGTGGAATAAGCATGAGGTTGGGCAGCCATACGGAATCATGAAAGGATTCTGACTCTTAGCAGAGCAATATGTGGGAGGAAAATAGGTCGGGTCTATGCAAATCCACTCATATGATAAGGCAAAGATCCACATAGCATGCAATAAGGGTCCTAGTTTGGAATGTTGCTAGGCTTACTACATGGGCTTTAGTCCAGTTTTGAGAACAGGCTAAGGTCTCCCGCCACGTTATCCACAACCTATCCAACCAAATGGAATCATCAATATAGGACTATACCTCGCAACTATCCGTCAGGAATCATCGATGGTTATCAGTACAGTGCAGCGAGTGGTGAAGGCAAATGTGCTTTCCCAAGGAGTCGAATGGAGTCCAAAGTACTCCCCCACTCACAATCACCAATTTGACACAGGACCAGGGTGGTGTGTGCAGACATGGACTGGTGTTGTGATGCATACAATTAATCCAACTATGATGGGAAAATTGATATGGAAACTCTTAGATGCCACCACTCTTTCACCGTGATGTCCCTAGTGGAGTCACCATTGTGAGTGCCGGTTTCTACCAGGGCCCAGAGCGAGGCTTGCGAAAGTCACCGACCGGGGACCGCAAGTGGAGCGAAAGTGCAGTCTTCCTAAGGGTTTCCCTTAGGGAATGATACGAACTCGAAAGAGTCATAAGGGAGTCACCACAGGATGGTTTCGGATTGGTCCAACCGACCCATAGCATGAGTGCTAGTTAAACCCTTCAGAGATTGGGTTCGGGTGGTGGAGATCTATTCTATGAGTTTCCAAAATCGATTTTACCATTATAATTAGAATTAATTATCCTAGGCAGGCAAGCATGCGAGCGTAAATGTAAGCACACAGCGCGTCATGTGAATTGGCATTGCAAGGTTGCACGTAAAATGACATATAAGCTATATGGCATTTATATGGCATGGCATATGCATGTCATGTGATATAGCGATAAAAAGTAACATGGCATATGCATGACATGTGAACGTGGATGACATATCATATGCATGATATGGCAACCTAATATGTAAGCACATATTATGGCAAATAGCGTATGGCGTTATGTGTTAACGTTTTTGATTTATTTTAGTGTTGGGCGTATAGCGTATGCAATGCATATGTATAGTATGTGGGATGAATGGCATATCATATGCATGATATGTGAAGTGATGCATGACATGGCATAATAAATGACATACCATATGCATAGCATGTGAATGATGTATGGCATATCATATGCATGATATGTGCGATGATGTAATACATGGCATATGTATGACATGTTAGATGTATGACATACCAAATGCGTGGCATGTGAGATGATGCGTGACATGGCATATGCATGGCATGTATAGTAGAATGTGTTTATGTCATGTGGCATGATATGTGAAATGATGTATCATATGACATGGTATAATGTATGGCATACCATATGTATGGCATGTGAAGTGTATGGCGTACCATATGCATGGCATGGCATATGCATGACATGACATAATGTATAGCATACCATATGCATGGCATGTTAAATAGGTGACATATTATATGCATAGCATGTGAAGTGAATGACATACTGTATGCATGGTATGTTAAATGAATGACATACTATATACATAGCATGTGAAGTGAATGACATACCGTATGCATGGCATGTGATATGATGAATGGCATGGCACATGCATGATATGGCATAGTGGTGTGTATGTGAATGTGTATTCAACATAGTGTATGTATGGCATACTGTATGACATGTGTTATGGCATACGATGTGGCATAGTATATGGCATGGCATGGCATATATATGCATGATATGGCGTATTGGTTAATTGAGCGTATTGGATTGCGTATTTGGAATATTGGCATATTTATACATATATGCATACGAAATATAATATGTTATGGCATACGGTATATGCATGGCATGCATAATAGTGTGTGCATGTGTCATATGACATGGCATGTGACATGATGACATAATATATTTAGGCAAATATACGAATAAAAATAAAGGCCGGTGAAAGGGATCGAGGAAATTAGGGGGATACACACGAGATAGAGGGATTAATTATTATAGACCAATAATAAATCCTATCTTATTACATAAATATCCTCGCATACATATTTTGGGACGTTAAGTAACGTCCCCTCCTTCCCGGGCACTATTCTCCTTGGTTTTGCACGATCCAAAATGCACGATGGATTAATATGCAAAATAAACAAATAAAATTCATTAGTAGCAAATGAATTTTGGATTTAATTAACTAGTCCAATACCATTTAAAAGTATGAGCCAAGAGTCAAAATCCAACAATTATTAGGCACTAATTGAAAGAATAAACACGAGCCGGATCGTGAAAATTCATTTTAATAAAAATAATTTTAAGCAAAATTATTTTTATTTGATCATGGAAAATTAATTAGGAGGGCTAACATCACTTGGAATAATTTGGAGATAGCCACTCAACCAATTAAAACTCAATCCTTTCAAAAACCACATTTATACGAATAAAAATAACATTTTATCGTAAAAATTAATTTTGAGGCCAAAATTAATTAAATGTAATTATGTTATGACTTTTCCAGAATATTTGAGTCACTATAAAGCATCAAATACCACTGGATACGTCAAAATACAATGAAAATATGGCCCGAAATACGGTTTTTCTGGAAAAACGTGAACTATACGCGCCACATATCAGGCTATGTGCGCCACACATAGGCTAGGTGTGGCACACATAGATCAACATGTGGCACACATAGTTGATGAATCTGCAAGAAAATTAAATCTGTCAGTACAGAAATGATCTACAGATAAAAATATGCAAGTTTAATGAAGACAGTACCTCATTTTGACCTCGATTCGACCTCCAGTTTGATGAACCAAATAATTAATTAAGTAATTAATTGAAATAATTAACTTTAAAGCCAAACTCAAGTAGATCTGAATAATTTTTGACAGATCCAGAACCCCAAGTGCATGGAAAAGCTACTGAAGTCACTGGAAAATTCAAAACCGAAGCGGTTCGGGTTGAAATCGGATTTTTTTATGAAAATCGGGATCTATGTGTGCTGCACATAGATCTATGTGCACCACACATAGGGTATGTGTGGCGCACATAGTTTGAAAAATCGAAGCAAAATCAAAAAATTTTCAACAGAAACCCTAGATCCGGCCCCGATCTAGGTAGATCAAACCCAAAATCGGGTTTTGGTTTGTGGATTGACATCCAAATCATGAAAAATAATTTTAAAGTTAAAATTATTTAAAATCCGACTTGATTTAGGGCAGATCCAGGACATTTAAGGCATGAGAAGGCCTTAAACATCACTGAAATAACCAGATCGAGAAGAAAACTGGTGAAAACCGGGAGAAAAATGTGAGTTTCTTTGAAAACTGAGGCCTATATGCACAGCATATAGGCCTATGTGTGCCACATATGTGCTACATGTGGCGCACATAGGTTTATATGCGTAGCATATAGACCCAAAAAATTAAGCAGAAGGAAGAAAAATGAGGAAAAATCAAAAATTTACCTCTTAACAGCAGCTTTTCTTCTAAGATCTTTCTTCTTTCCGAGTATAGGGAGCCTAACTAAGCCAATTTAGTCCCTAAATCCTAGTGATTTAATTAATTAGGGGCCTAATTAATTTATGGAAGTATTTTGGTAGAGTTTTGCCTTGCCTTTGGGCAATTTTCGGATCCCTTTCAGATGACCCCTAGCTCTGTATTTATAGAGCAATTTTTGGGCGTGGCAATTTTGTAAGTTTTGCCCAAATTTGAAAATTTTTAAACCTATATGCGCCACATATAGGGCTATGTGTGCAGCACATAGCCTATATGCTGCGCACATAGGTCTATATGCGCAGCATATAGTTTAGAACCCATCACGTGGGGCCCACTGTAGTCGCTTCGGGACGTACGGCCTGAGCCTATAAGCGTTATTCGACGTAAGGAACAACTTTTTAGAAGAAAGTTTTTCCAAATTCAGTCCCAAGAAGGCTCCCGACCAAACTTCTTTACTATGCAACGTGCATAGCCTATAGGGCTATGCGCTACGCACGTTACGTTTCGACCTATGCGCTTCGTCACGTACGGGCAGAACGGGATGTATGCCATATGTCCAGGAAGATGAAAATGACATTTCGAGAAACTTTGCAGTTATAAGTTTTCTCAAATTCGGCCCTGAACATCGAGTTTTGCTTAATGGGCCCGTTTTGGGCCCAACAAGCCTTTAGGGCCAAAAATGTGGCATGCGAGATGCCGTGGGTCGTGCCTCGCGTAGGCACTAGCGAAAATGTGTTCTATGTGTACAAGACACTCGAAATTGGCTAAATCGGGTGGTGGGCCCGCCTATGTACTATTCATGATGAATAGTACCTTAGTAGGCCACACAGTATAAAAGGGCCTAGAAGGTGGCAAACAGCATGCCAAGCGCTTTGCCTTGAGTAAGGCAACAGGTGGGATGTGTTATGTGCGTACAGAATGCATCAAAGTAAACTATAGTGGGAAGTGGGCCCCACTAACTGCTTGGCGGGTCTCGTAGCATGGTGAGCCTGAAAATATGGTATTCAGGATGCCACGGGGCGTGCCTTGCGTAAGGCAGCAGTGAGGTGTATTCTGTAAGTACAGAATACACCAAATAGGACAATAGTGGAAGCGGGCCCCGCTTGTGTACTATTCATAGTGAATAGTGACCTAGGCTCAGAATGCAATACCTTGTATTCTGTGTATCCTACCATGCGTAGGCAGGCGTGAAATGTATTCTGTAAGTACAGAATACATAGAATAGGCTAATAGAGGCTGCGGGCTCCACTAATGCCCTAAGTGGGCCCCACAGCGTAGTGGGCCCAGAAGATGGCATTTGCGATGCCAAGCGCTGTGCCTTGCATAAGGCAACTGGAAAATGTATTATGTAAGTACAGAATACACAGAATAGGTTATTAGGGGCAGCAGGCCCCACTATTGTTCTAGGTGGGCCCTACCTGTTCACTATTCATGGTGAATAATGCCAGGGCCAAAAATGTAATATTTTGTATTTCAAGTGGTTTGCCTCGTGCAGGCAATCAGTGAAGTGTGTTCTGTATGTACAGAACACTCAGAATAAGTGGTGGGTCTCGCCAAGCGCCATGGTGGGCCCCACCAGTTCTGAGGTGTTCTGTGCACAAGAATACACAGAGGTCTAAGTGCATAATCGGGGTCGATATCGGGGACTAATACCAAGCCGAATCAACAAAAACCCGAAATTGCACGAGTGTGAAAAGTCAGGGTCAACACAAGGGTCACAATTCACTACATGTAATGATAAATAACCAATTAAAAATGGCATTTAACTGAAAAATAAGGCAAAATTAATTGATTTTTAGGCAAAAATCAATTAATTGATCATGAGAATCAAAATTAAAAGATTCCAATATCATAGCAAATAAATTGGAAATGATTCAACATCTAATTTGAACTCAATTACATCAATTGTAATCAATAATAAATTAAAATGGCTTTTAACTTGAAAACTAATTTTGAAGCTAAAATTAATCAAATTGAACCAATGTTTGATGAATTCAAATCATTTAGATTACTGTGGAACCTCAAATGCTACTAAAAACTTCAATTAGCATAAAAAAATAAGTGAAAATGAGTGAAAAATAATAAAACTATGAAAAACTGGTAGCTATATGTGTAACATATAGCATGATATGCACAACATGCATTGAGAAATAGGGCTACATGTATAGCATAAGGGGTGAGATGCACCATAATTCAAGTGATGTGTGCCACACATAGAATGCAGAATATGAAGAAAATGAGTTTTTAAGCAAAAATATAAAAAAATCTTAAATCCAAGCAAATATATGATTACTATAGATTATTCTAGCTCTGGGAAAGCTACAAATACTACTATTACATTCATAATTGAAGCTGATCAAGCATAAAATAATGCAAAATCATAAATCTATTAAGAAAATCAAGAGAAAAGAGGGAGGAAGAAGCATTCCAACACTCATTAATGATGATTAGGCTTTAATCGTAATTCCAAAACATGTTTAGGGATTTAAATAAAGATTAATTAGTCTTTAATCCTAATTAAGAACTTAATTAAGTGTTTAATTAAGTGAGAAATAATTTTGACAAAGTTTTGTTATGATTTACAAAATTTAGACCTCTTTCTTATAAATATATGAGCCATATTTATAGGTAAGAGTTGTGGGTTACTAGAATTACATTAGTATTATATGTATTATATATGTTATATGTGTAGCATATTGTGTAGAAAAGTGCTACTTGTGCAACATGTAGTAGGATATGCATAACACTTTAAGGAAAATACCCAATGTATGGCCCATACTCAAAGCACCTAGGGATGTGCACCCTATGCTCTTTAGTCCTCATTTATGCCAAAAAAGGCATGGTGATATATGGAGCATGTTAGACTTTCATGGGAAAAGGCTATGCACCATGTGCATCTCAACTGAATATGCATAGCATGTAGCACTATATGCTCCATACATCAAGAAATGAATGTTATGTGCTCCACCTTCCACAAGTAAAATATAACATGCTTTGCATGTCCAAAGCACTCGTGAGAGGCTAAAATTCATGTGTGTAAATTGACATTGATGTTAAAGACCTATACCAAGCTGAATCAAAGAAGATTTAAAGATGGAAGGTGTAAGTGAAAAGTTAGGATCTATAACACCACTAATTCATTTGGTTCATTCGGTCCAATGGTGTATCTAATTTATGTATTCTAATTCAAGGAATAAATAAACTTCCATGTCCACTAATTTATATTCTGATATTATAATAAGACAAAGTAATGCATTTCTTTACCACTTTAATAAGCATAAACATTATCCTTCCTTAACTTATGCACACATTATTCAAGCATATATATTACCATGTATAATCAACTTATCTCATTGCATCCAATAGTTGTATGCATATATGTATTGTAACTACCCATTTGTATATTATTTTCTCATATTTCAGCATGGATTAATCTAGTTGTTTAGCATTAAATGTAACATGTCCCCATCTTCAAGTTCTCATATTATATTTGCTTAATTTTGATTTCATCAATAATAAGGAAACAAGCATTTATATTTACTTAGGCATGCCATAATAGTAATCAATTTATAGTGTCTTTAGCTCATTGGACATAGTTTATAATTAATTGCATAGTCATAAGTCCATTAGTTATATTTTAATCCTTATAAAATCATTCAACAATTAACAATAATACTAAGTCCTAAAATTTTTATCAACACAAACCAATTATTCCTTAATCATACTTTACTACCACTAGTTTTCATTCTCTTATTTTTAACTTTTGAATTCATAGATTTCCATATATATAACTGATCTTTAATGCACTTATCAAGGCCTTTAAATGCACCTTAATTCAATAAAAAATGAATTTTATTACTTAGCAACATCTCCTCTTCAAATATCTTGAATTCTTTCCTAACAAAGAACTTAATTTGCTCTTCTTCCATTCCTTATTTTATTTGACTTCCAAACCAATTGCCTAATTGTTCATAATATTTCCAACCATTAGATTTTTATTTTCATAGAAATTCCTTAAAGAATCAATTAGCCATTGCTTATATCCTTAAGTAGCAAGAATCTGGCATTTAATGAGCAATCTACATTTTCTGCTGAAGCTTATCTTCTTAATATAGAAATTCCTTAGCACTTTAAACTTGTTTATGCAATAATTTTAATTGATCCATCCATATTGATCTCTAATTCCTTCCTTAACTTATTAATCTTTAATTTACTTAATAATCTCCATTAATTCAACCATCAATGTTTTTAATGTACTCTCATTTATTAAAATGATAATGTAATCCTATATAAGTCAGTGCATAACATTAAAACTAGGTCTACTAATCTATTACTTAGTTCCTTAATACAACTAAATGAGCCATTCATAAATCCATTCAACATTAGATAATTATGTAAAATTAATAGATGTGACATTTGGAGTCTTCTAGAACATTATAGAAATTTATCCCTGTTGGGTTGTTATGTTAGCTCATGGTGATTAATAAGGTTTTTACAAAGTTAGCTATCTAGTTAGGCTAGGTTATCGAGAAATGTCCTAGTCTTTTAGAAACTTCCCTAATCTTGACCACATTTCTTGTAGACGATTAGGCTAAGCTGAGAGAATTCTTGTAAGAGGTTGCCTTGAGCTGTGAGGATTCTTACAAGATATTAGGGCTAAGCTATGAGATTTCTCTCCTACTATACTGTAAGGTTTCTCCTATTAATGTTGCTAAATTTATCATGTTTGTGGCAAATTATGTCAATTTATGGTGTTAATTTTGTAACAGGGCACCCAATGGATCTTAGCATGGGAAATTTTTGTTACTTGTTTTATTCAAAGCTTTCATAATTATTATGCCTACTAACCTATTTAACTAACATTTTTTTATTTCATTCATGCATAATATGTTAAAAATTATTTTAGCCACATCACTTCATGTATTCAATTATTTAAATCTTATACAGGTATTTATTCTTTTACATGCATTTAATAAAGCTATAAATATATCATTTCCACTTGATGTTGTTGCCTTCCTAAATAAATAATTACTATTATAGCCCCTAATTCATTTTATGTTCCTCATTTCTTATAGTGTTTATAATTTATTTATTCCCACATTTCAATATTACCTTTCACTTGATTTCGAAAGTAATGCAATAATATCTATGTCCACTTCCTATATACATATTTATCAAACCTATAGGACTTTAAATCACTTGCGTTTTGTTTTATGAATAATTCATGTCATAAACACTTCTATTATTCAAGCAAAGCATCAAGTTTTCACTTTTATTCAGTAATTAATTTTTTATATAGTCAATATGATCCACCATCCCATATCACTAGCATTCAAATACCCATATCAAATCAATGTCAATTGTATAAAATATTTACTAATTATCTCCACTTAAGTGCAACTGAAATTATCTCAATTATTAGTCATATTTTGATGTGATCCAACTCTAATACATTTATATATATTAAATAATTTGCATAATAATAATAGTTACATGTATATAGATTGTTAAATTGTTCAAATCCATAAAACCAAGAATTACAAACTCATCATATTCATATATAGTAGACTTACCTTCACACAAGTTTTATCCCCTTTCCCTTTCAATAAGTCTAATATAAAATATAAGATTAATCATATTACACAGCCTATATACATATATATATATACATATATATATATATATATATATATATATATACACACTAAGCGACATTCAATCATTTGATTCTCTCCTTGAAACATTATGATAATCTTTTACTTAATTAAATACTCACTTACATATATACATATTATTTAGTAATTTTATACAATTTATATTCCTATTAATTGATATTTAAATTCAATGAATTGCTTGTGATTAAATTCATCAAAATGTATGGTAGTTTTATATAGATTAATGTGATAATGAACAACCATATACATGCAATTCTAATGTAAGCATATATTATCCTTTCCATGCACATGCATAGATGTACTTCTCTTCATTTGATGAAGTAGTAGTCGTAACACACTTACCTAATGTTCCATGCTCAATACCAATTTAATTGTCTTAGTCATTCGATATCCAATTGCACATATATAATTACCTGTACAATCTTTCAAGTCAACCATTTCCATTTTCACTTTAATTAGTTTTCTAGTTTACTAACAAACTTATACAAATTGCACACATAAGTACTCTGTGTCACATCCTGAACTGTATGATTCACTGTGCATTCACAATTGACAATATATCATGTTTAGATATGTTATTGATGTGGAAATGATATGGAATTATGATTATGTTGACAGATATATGATAAGAATTGAGTTTAAAGCTCAAAAGAGCAAAGTGGAAATTTTGTCGAAACCACTGAAACGGATGGATAATCGGCACTAAAATGATGATTTTAGGCTATCCACATTGAATTTGATAAAATGGCTTTGAACATAGTGCTTGTGTTAACTTAAATTAGATATATGCAAATTTTGAAAATTTTGAATAAAAATTTTATTTATGATGTCATAATTTAAATTGATGATGTAAGCGATTGAAATAATGCAATTTTATGGAATTAGGGACTGGAAAACTTAGTTTTGAAATTAAATTGGTGAATCATATAATTAAAATAGATATTAGAAATTAAAAATAGAATTTTTAATTAAAATGACAAGATGATATCATAATTACTAAGGATGATGTCATAAATAGGAATTTTGGAATTATGGATGGAAAATAAGTAAATAGGAAATTAGATATATGAAAATAGAATTAAGATATGATATAATTAAGTTATTATAAATTAAAAATAAGTGGGATTGGTAATTGAAAA
>CANYBF010321880.1:0-12927 GCA_948192965.1 Dalechampia spathulata
AATAAGGGTGGCGATATGAACGGTACAAGAGGTACCAATTGATATAAAAGGGGTACTGCCCTACAGGTGCGAGAAGTGCCGGTATTGATCAATATGGTGAAGGGGTCAATGATGCTCCTAAAAGAGTGCGAGAGGCACCAAACTGAGGGAGAGTGCATATTACGATTGATGTTGAGGTCGTATGCTGTGTGTGGGGCTGTGTGCCTATTGCATGGCTGTGTGCCGTGTGGTGATTGGTTGTATGCCATATGCGTGTGCTTGATTGGTTGGCCGTATACCGTATTGGTTGGGCGTATGTTGCATGATGCATGTATGATGGATGCTATGGATGTGCATGTGTATATGTGATTTGTGTTCCTAGCACCATTGAGATGCATTCTCAACGTTTGTCATTTGATGAACGTAGGTCCGAGTTCAGAGGGCGAGCACCGGGGCTAGAGGTACAGCAGTTGGGCGTGTCTTGGACTTCTGGAGGGACTCCTGGTCTTTTGTATATTTGTGCATAGACTCTTTGTATAGGCTTGGCAGTATACCGGATGTATTGTATAAGAATCCTTGTATTTATATATATCCAGGGATTTGTTTTGGTTTGTATTTAGATTATCTTTATGTTGTTTTGGATTTCTTATACGAGCATTAGCAGGTCAGCTTCCCTTGTGGTATAGTCGTTGTTTGCCTGAGACAGGCGGGCGACGGTTATGCTACGGGAGCTTGTCGCATCCTCTTGAGTTGGGGTTGGGGGTGTGACAACATGTATGCAACTCATATTCAAAAATGGAGTATTGCATTAAGTTGTATCGAGGAAAATTCAAAAATACACGCGTACAAGTGAAAATTCAGGGTCAACAACCATAAAGCAAAGATTTTATAGTTTATTCACTTTCAGATTCATCTTTACAAGATTCATTATCATCATCCCATCTAGCCTTAAATGTCTTCTTTTTAAAGGGCTTATTAAGTCTTAAACACTCATTTTTTATGTGGTCCGATTTGTTACATTTAAAACAAATAACCGAATTCTTTTTTGAGATTTCTCTCTTGTCTTGAACTTTCTTTGCTTCAAATGAGTTTTTGAAGTCTCTTTCAAATCTTCTTTTCTTCATAATGAGATTCTTTACTCTTTTGATACGAAAGCCATCTCACTATTAATATCTTCTTTGCTAAAACATTTGATCTCCTTTTCTTCTTTAATAACCTTTAAAGTTATTCCTCTTCTTTTATCTTCTTCAACTCTTGCTTCCTAATCCTTCTTTGGTAATACTCTTAGGATTTTGTTGTTGATGTCCTCCTTTTAATACACTTTTCCTAACTTTATGAGCCTATTTATGATAACAATGAGCCATTTATATATCTCAGAGATACTTTCACTGGCTTTCATAGTGAATAATTCATATTGATGAATTAGGAGTTGCACCTTCTTCATTCAAAAGTGGTTGGTTCCCTCATGATGTATTTCTAAAGCATCTTATACTTGCTTAGCAGTCAAATAATGGAAAACATGACTATACTCCTCACGACTAATAATATAACAAAGCATGTCTACCATTTTCTTGTTTCTTGCATTGGCTTTGAATTCTTCTCTTGTCCAAGTTGCTTTTAGCTTATAGATCAACTCCATCACTCTCCAAGAAGACTTTCATCCAATGCTTCCAATAGCGGTAGTCGGTTCAATCAAATAAAGGAGGCATTGTGTAGGATTGACTCTTTATATTTTGAGTTATCATTGATCTGTAGCTTTAAAGATTAATTCTAGTAAGAAGATAGCACAAGCTCTAATACCAATTGAAATCCCAAGTAGGCAACATATAATTATAGTGGTTCAACATAATAATTGCCTACATCCACTCTCCTAAGTAGCAACTAAGAATGTTAACCATAGTGTTTTATAGGTTAACACTCAAACCTTTAAAATAGAGTTTAATTTCACAAGATAACACTCTCAATTACAGCAACAATATCCAAGTAATTGTTCTTATCAATCCAATACTAAGTAATCAAAATAGAGCAATTAATGAATTCAAGTGGACAAGAGTAATTAGAGAGAGAAGATGTAATAGCTCAAGATTCAAGTTACTTACTTGAAGAAATGATTTTCCAACCTTAAATATGCTTCTCTGAAGCCCTTTTAAGTTAAATAGAAAAATTAATGTCCAAAATCGTATACGATGGTATGTCCAAATGGTATGCCCATATGAATGCTAAAAACTCAAGTCCAAATTTAGACAATGGTTGTGGTACGATCATACATAAAAAGTACTATCCTTGTACCAAAGCTTCTATCAAAATTATTAACTTCTTTAAAAACAACTAAAAGTTCATGGTACATCCATACCAACCATTGGTACAACTGTACATAACTTAAAATAAAGGAAATCATGTCAAAATGATATAAATTGATTGTTAACATCAAAATTCATAATCAATAGGGTCAACAGTAGTATTTATCTTTGAATAAAATTTATGCAAGTAAAAAATTAGATAATGTAATATAAAATAATTAATAATTAATAATTAACAAATACAAATAAAATCAATTATCTTTTAATAAAATTTGTTTACACAAAATTAAGATAATATAATATAAAATATAAAATAGTTAATAGTAAAGAAATGAAATCTTTTAGAAAATAATACAATTTATGGGAAAGGTAAAACTATATTTTCCTCTATCTCCACCCTTTTTAATATACTATGATGATAAAACTATCATGTTTTGTTTATTTTCCTTCTCTTTTAAAATATTAATTAAAAAATCAAGAGATTATACTTAATGAATCTACTTCACTTGGTTTTATAGTATGAATTTAAAAAATTAAATTTTTAGTTAACAATATATGATATTTTATAACTTCAAAAAATATCTCATATTTTTAAAAAATTAATAAATAATACTTTTAATTATATAATTTTATTATGAAAATTAGTTATTATAAATTAAAACTATTATTATTGAATAATTAAAATAAAATAAAATAAATTTTTATAAATTACATATTACAAATTTAATATAATTAGTGTTTTTTAAACTTTAATAATTTAGATAATCATATTATATAAATCCTAAACAATTATATTGAAAAAGTTAAATTATATATTAACAATGCATAATATTTTGTAAATTAAATAAATATATTATATTTTAAAAAATAATCATAAATATTATTTTCCTTCATATAATTTTATTATAGAAATCAATCACTATAAATTAAAAACTATTACTATTAAATTATTAATATAAAATAAAATTAATTTTCATAAATTTAGATTATTTAAAAACCTTTTATTATTTAAAAATTAATTATTTATATAATTAATAGTATTTTTCTTTAAATAAAATTTGTTTATATAAAAATTATATAATAATATAATATAAAATATAAAATAATTAGTAGCTAACAAATTAAGTCTTTTAAAAAAAAAAGTAATAAATTTTAGAGAAAAAGTTAAAATTATCTTTAATATACTACAATATGTATTACTCATGTTTGATCATGTTAGACAAACATGATTTGTATTTCACTTTTAACCTAAGTATGATTTGAATCTAAGTATGATTTGAATGTTTCTACTATGGTTATGAGGCGTTAAAAATATGCATGTAGGGAATTTAATCATGTATAAGTTCATGATTGTCTTTATATTACTCTAAAACTCACCATTATTATTACAAATCCATGTTTGATATTAACTTGATGTGCTTGATAGTGTGTGGATTAGGGAGGATTGTTACTAGGAGAGTTGAGATTAACACTGGAGGGATTCTCAGACTACATTCTTCTCTCCATGTCAATCTTTATCATGCTAATCTTCATGGAAAATTAGTAAGAATCTTTCACTCTCTTTAATACCAAAGTTAATACCAAGAGAATCGACAATGTATGTTTTTTTATACTATTTTTCAAAAAATCTCTATACACTATTATCTAAAATTAGCATCAATGAGCTAAAAGTGATTCAGACTTTGAAGCATGTTGTTCATCAGAACTAGTTTCAAGTCCTGCACTAGACGTCAACTTGCTTGCTTCTCCTCTTGTTCTTGTCCTCGTCCTCACCCTAGCCTTTGTCGAGCTCCACGAACCTTCAACTGCAAAATCGAGCACAAAAACATTTCGACTCAAAATTAGTGACGCAACATGCACTATGCTACTAACCCTTTTCTTCCTTTGGAGATGAAGTTCAGCTGCTGGTACGGTCATAATAAGAATTCAAGGCCATCACCAAATTAGCAGTATTTCTTAGTGGGATAGAAGGGTATTGCCTCCTGATGCTATGTCGATGATGTTAAAAAAGCTTTCCTCTGGCAGGCATCAAAATGAATAGTTTCTCATGCCGAATCAGACCAAAACTAGAGCATAGGTGAACTTACTAGTATGATTATCATTAGATCTTATGTTGTAATTAGACGTATCATATAAGATATTCAGCAAGTTCACAAAACTACAAAGGAAAACATATCAACAGGATTTTTACACCTATGCATGTTTCGTGCTTTGGCCTCTAGATGAAAACCAACGAGAAACTATAAGGCACCATCTAATGCACCACCCATATACTCAACACCACATATTACAAAAAGGCCAGATAGAAACTGATTTAAAATGACAGCTCCTGGACTAGCCATATGATTAAATAAAGTTTAAAACTGCTTTTGATTAATAACTAAAATGAACCATCTGCTCTTATACCTTGCCATTCCCAGACAACTTTTGATTCACCCTTTACCAGCTTGGGATACCGATCCACTCGAGAATCATCCTGTACCAATTGCTCTACCTGAAATATTATAGAAATTAATAATCCAACCATAGCGACATCAATTTGTTGATTACCTATTGCAGTTATATTGCAGATAGAAGCATGGGATCATACAGCTTTGTAAATCATGATGAACACGATGAAATTAGGGATAAGGAAAAATCACACATCTCAAAAGCAACAAATAGAGATGGAAAAGGTCTTAGTGCAGTGGTACAGAAAAGGAGTTGACAGGATCACTAGAAAAGCTTTATTATTATTTTCTGGAAATTTAAATGAGCAAGAAGCAACTTATCATCTTAGACAAGTTCCTGAAAAAACTTGCCAAGCTTGCGAAGACCTCAGTTTCAAGCTGCCATCATATAGGATAAAAATTATACTTGATAAGGGCAAGGAAAATATTAAAGCTTGGGACCTTCTCATATACTTTATTCAGGCAAGTTGATCCGCATAGAAGGTATACTACTAACTACTGCAAAAGTGTCTCAATAAGAAAGCTCAACTTGAAAAGCACTCTAAAATGCTAGTTTAGAAGATTCAAATTCAAGATTTGTGCCAATGGAACCAACCGTCTAACGTTGAGTCAAATAATTATAAAAACCCTGTCTGTAAGCCAAGCTATCTTGATGGAAAATCTGTTCTATTCTGAGTGAAAATAAGAACTTTTTTTGTTCTTTCCTTGTGTCAATTGGGGTGGAGAACCATTAAGAATGCAATGTCAATGCATCCAGATAACATGCAAATTTATAATTCAGCAATAATTAAATCTGAAGGCATTTAGCGATACCCTTTTCCACAACACAGGATCCTTCCTTTCCTTAGGTGAAAGCAAATGATCTCGTAACTGAGAGGCAACGACCCAAGCTTCACATTCACCATTTGATTTCTTTGACATCAAGGCATTTTCTTCGAGTACCTCACAGACCTAACAAACAGCAGCATTTCTGTGAACGACCATTATATTTAAAGAAAAAAACAGTGATAAGGGGAAGTTAATGCTTGATCGCCTTAATACGAAGACATTAGTGATCCACTACTTGTGTTGACTACTTGTGACTTTCTGGTGCATAAATACACATACGTACACACACACACACATATATATAATACACACACAAACACACATCTTTCAGAATGGACACTACTTCCCAAATCCAACTCTAAAGATGAAAGACTTAACTCCCAGTTTACTGCAAAAAGAGCAAGGAAGCAATGTCGGCATTTTAGTTATGGGACTTCAACAATTTTTTAGTAAAATATATTTGCAGATGACTTAATATTGTCCTGAACTATATGATTACTCGAAAGATCATGCATCCAGATTATCCCACATTGTGTTTTATATATTCGACTTATTATTACCAACTTGATTTACCCAATTCTATGTAATGTTCTTTCTTTCAGTTCTTTTTGTTTTTTCCTTTTCTTTCTTTTATACATGTCATCCTCAGAGTAGGAGGAGCCATGCTGATCTCTTCGCACAGTTCCAATATTATCAGATAAAGCCTTAAAATCAAAACAATTAGTCAAAACAAGAAATAAATAGTTACTGTAGAAATATCATGAATCAAAGAGAGTGTTGGATCAAACTCTTAGCAGTGGCACATATGGAGTTGATACCCAAATTGCACAAAATCAATTGGCTTGTGCTAAATACCAATCTACTCCACTTATATACCATTTAAATTCCTCATATCTTTTTCACATGGAATTCTCCAACAGTTACAAAAGTCTTAGATTAAAAATTCAGGCCTTCAACCAAAAAGCATTCAAATTATGCAATGTTGCCTAAACTAACCCCAGTTTATGACTAGGGCCACAACTAGAAATAAGGATGATACCACCGGAAATCAAACAAGACCAACCCTCCAAATACCTGGTGATAAAGCTCATCACATCTAGTTGATAAATAACATCTACGTTGGAGTACTCCAAACAACCATGCCAATCCCAAAACCTGCATATTCCCAGTGCCGTAAATAGGCTTCAATATTTGGATCCCCAATCTAAAGCACTGACAGGCTGCTTCTAAAAAATGTTACCAGTGTACAAAGAGCTACTATTAGAAAACTATGGTTAGAGATCCATTGGTAAAGGCGACAAGAAAATGGTTTGTAAAGTTCTGCAACCAGGTCAGGACATTTCAATTCTTTGTTCCTGCAAAATGGTTAGAAACTCAGAATTTTTAGGGAAAAATACTAGAACTTAAAGCTCAAGCAAAATCCAAGCACAAATTGAAGATTAAATAGCATACCCGTAAGAATTTTTCCTTGTCTCCATTAACTTGCTAATAATCTCTATCGTTCTTGTTCTGGTATATATATAAGTAGCACTATCAGACTGCAAATTTTCCATTAGTTGGTGCCCGTTCAAATCATTCAAAATATCAGCTTCCTGAAACTGTAAAAAATTGCTTTAGAACTACTGATCAAATGTTGTATATTAATTGGGTTTACCAGCACGCACAAATTATAATCTATTATTATCTTAAACAAAAAGCAACCAAATAAACAAGTACAGACCCAAATTGTCCCAGTTCCATAGCACAAAAAGTGAGCATAAGCTTCACAAAGATGATTTTCCACCCATTCCGACTGCAGCATTAATGAATGTTTAAAAAAACATCAGTGTAAGTATAACTGTATGTGCATCAATATTCTGTACAGGGAAAATTAGTGACCATACTGAAAAAGATTCTGAGAACAGACAAGTTTCTTAGCTCTTTCATCTATATCGCCATCTTCTATGCAGATGTTTCCATGCTTCCTGTATCCTTCAACACATTCCAACTTGCCTTGGGTACATACTCCATTTTTCGGACAAGGCACACAGAAGTCTGCAAACAGTCCATCATTCAGACAGCATGCCTAGACAGGCAGAATATTGTTGTAAAAAGGGTGTCAAGGAACTCAAGCGAGATGAGGGAAGGCCTCGGTGACTGGTGAACCTCCAGGAGAGGGCGTGCAACCAAGTGGCTCTCTCTGTGCCCGAAAATGTTAAGCTACTCATATGATGTAGAAACGGAAGTAATGTTATAGTAATGAAGTGTATAAATACGATCTTAGATTCCAAGACATGATCTCATTCAATATTCACCCATAAATTCACTATATTCAAAATGTAAAAAATGTTACGATTGTTTTGGTCATTTAAGAACCCAGATAAATCCAATCAATGAAATTTTGATTTACAACCATGCTTCCACAAGGAATTAGTTTTTTATCGTCAAACACAAAAGAAGTTTAGATATTTTACTGATCTCGCAAGAATACAAACTGACCAAAGGGTAATTTCATGCATCAAAGATCACAATGTGCACGAGTGAAAATTAAGATCCAAAGTTTCAGGGTTCAATCATTAGCAATCAAATCAAGGTACTATTAAATCTGAGAATTTTAAGATCTCGTTCTATCAAGCAACTCCCGATATGTAAACATGATTCACGAAACAATAGAATTTACAGCACAACGCTAGACACATTAACGTGAAAACTAGATTGCTCAACTTTAACTTTTTGCTATGACTTAGGTGAGAAACACAATTCCTACTTATTTATATTTTTGGAGTTCTTCCATTTCATAATGAAACCTGGTTAGAATGATGGTAACTGGTAATAAGAAGACCAAATACCCTATGACTATTAGCCAAACAATACATTATGAGTTACACGGTGATAGAAAAGGAGCTCAAGATAACAACAGAAATACCCCAAACAAGGGTATTCTAGAAGAAAAAGGGTTGCAGGCTACACGCCATTTCATTATAAACCCTTATAACAGATGATCTAAATCACATTGATCTTGAAGAAAAGCCAGCAACTTAAGGAGTCAATATAAAGGCAGCCACACAAGAAGAAAGGCAATCCTGTCTCTATTCTAATACCTTAGAACCCTCTTAATACTTTGCCTTTCACATCACATATGAAGAGCTTTTTCCACCATAATATAACAATATTAACATATGAGCATGTTTTAACAACTTATCCTAAATGAGATCAGATTAGAACTTGCCACTGGAACTTTGTTATTTAATTCAGTTAATAGTTCTCCTGTTCTAATTGTTTATGAGAAAAAAATTATTAAAAAAACCATAAAATTTGAAACATGGGTTTCGATATTCAAGCAAAAACACATTGAAGAAATGAGGCAAAGACATGAAATTTGAAGTGCTAATAACAATTTCAAGCAATAACAAAAGACACCCAGTAACAGAAACCAAAGGAACAAACAAAGGTTTGTTCACGGACGCAAAGATCATGATCGAAAATTAAAACAAAAAAAAATCAGATACCCGAGTAAGAATCTGAATCGGTCTCACAGAATGGAATGCTGGTGGGATTGATGTAAGTGGCAATGAAATTGCAAGTGAAAGCGACAGATGACGCAATTGCTAATACGGCAAAAAGTCTCAAGAACTCTTCCTTCGAAGGAAACAAGTTACGAGGAGGTTCCATCAATGGAGAAGCATGAGACAAAGAAGAAGAAGGAGAAGATTATATGGGTCTTGGGCGTTTCCTAACAGAAGAAGGAGAAGACATCCATAGAAATGGTCTTCTTCAGGCAGCTGAGCGACGAAACATTGGAGTCCAAATAATTAACCCCTTCAATCACCCTTGGAGAATTCTAATACCTCGAAAGTTTAATTTTCCAAATAAATTCCTATGAAAAAAAAAAAATTAAAGATCGATCATGAAATTAAAAGTAATCTCTTTATATATTATATCAACTAGAGTTTTCAATTTATCATTTATATTATTATTTTTTAATATTTTTAATTTTAATAAAATATAATATTATTACTATATATATCATTTAAAATTTTTTTATAATAAATTATTTAATCTTAATAAAATTTTATTTTTATTATTTTACATACAATTTGAAATTATATTATAAATCATACTTTAAACTATCATAAAATTAAATATATTTTTGTTTTTATTTTTATTTTTATAAAATTTTATTATTATACATGTAAAATTCTATTTTAAAATTAACAAATCATAGAATTTAAAATGATATAATCATATATTCAAATTAATTTAATTGATTAACAATGCTAATATTTTAATTAAAATATTTTATATAATTTATTATTTATTATTTATTTCTATTAATTTAAAAATTTTAAAATAAAGTAAAAATAAATTCTAAATTAGAATACTTTTAATAATATTTTGATAAAAAATAATTTTTAATCAATTAAAATTAATGAAATATAATAACATGTGTCACATTATATCTTTACTAAAAACTTTAGAAAAATATACTTGATCAATTTACTTTACTTTTATAATATAAATTTGAAAAAATTAAATTAAAAGTTTATATTTTGTAATACTTTTATAACTTGAAAACCTTGTGTTTTTTTAAAATAGTCATAAATAATATTTTTCTTTATATAATTTTGTTATATAAATATCTTCAATAATTTAAAAAAATGAATAAACTAAAATTAAATTTATGTAATTATATATTCAAATTTAATTGATTAATATTTGATAATCATGATTTTAACATATATTTTCCCATTATTATAATATCACTTCAAGCATTATTTTCATGTTTATCCCTTTAAACTTTAACATATCATATAATATTTTACGCATTTTCCATCATTTCATGCATCACACTCATATATTACAATATTAGCTTAATTTCACACATTTTTTATACATTTTGTATAATTTACATGTCATTCTAGTTTTAACTTAAAATTCACATAAGTCATTCTACATTAGTTTATGAGTTTGTCATATTAATTTTAGTTTGCATGCTTTATACAGGTTATTAGACTCATTTTCATGCATTAAAACTTTAGTTTAAAGCCCTTAGGTTGTGTGATTTGGCACACTAATTGAGTATGTCAAGTTCTACATTTGAAAAACCCCCATTTTCATGCCAAACGAGTCTTACATGACTTATGTAAAAGGCCATACGAGTTGTATGGAATGCAGCTCCTTCAAAAATCATCCCATTTCCTTTATCGAGCCCTACATGACTCATGTGAAGGTTTACACGAGTCTTGTAAAATGTGACTTCCCTAAATTTTCCTCATTTTTCATCATTTGAGCTTCATATGAGTAATGTATTATTCACATGACTCATATGGTACATTGAAGTCACATTTTCCCTCTTTTTCTAGCCCTAGGATCATATAAAGGAAGGGTGAGGATGCATTCATTTTGTTAGGTAGTTTTGGAAGGGGTTTTGGGGAGTTAAAACGTAAGGAACAAGGGATTGGATAATTCATTCAAGCATAGAAAGAAATTAGGACTTTTCAGAGAAAAAAAGGGAAACTAACATTTTTGCATTGTGAATCTTGCTAATCTTCTTCTGGATTTACCTTTGATAGTTCTTCATCAAAACGTTAAGGAGAGCATCCAGATTAGGCGAAAAGGAAGAGTTGAAGCAGAGTAGCAGTAGATTGTTCAAGTTTTTCTTTATTTTGAACATTTATAATGGTTGTAATTCTCTTAATCATATTGTTCTTTTACTTTATCTAATTTTGAGTTATGGTTTGATAGTAGTTTGTAGGGATTGGATGATGTTGAACAGAATTAATTTTCCTTCTATTATGAATCTGTTTACTTCTTCATGTTCTTGAGTTGTGATTCATGTCAAATTTATTTAATTGTTAAGAATGAGCCCTTTTTAACATGCAAACATTATTTAGTTCTATTAATCGCTTTGAAAGAAAGTTTAACTTAACTGAATAAACTTAAGAACATCAAATTGTAACTACCTAGATATAGGAGTTAATTAATTTGGAGACATAAAGTGTGGAAATTGAACCTAATCATTAAATTTAACTCAACTAAAGTAGGGTGTTAGCTTAGCTTTGGTAGGTAAAATCTCTTTTGAAAGAAAGAACTTTACATTTAAACACTCCTTTGAAGTTAGTAATTAGACTAATAATGGAAAGTTTATTCTTTGTTCATCATTGTTCATCCCTATAATTAATTATATATTATGTATATTATGGTAATTGGTCACTAATTTCAATTAATTAAATAAACTATATTGTTGAGATATCTAGATAATCAATGAAATCAATAGTTAGTACTTAGCCACTCTTGGTCCTAAAGAATGATACCCTTCAGTTGTACTCATGATCCATACTCTTATGGTGGCATTATTACAATCTAAGGATTATAAATTTAAACTTGTTGATTCATTGTGCATGTTAATTTAGAACTATTATACACTAACAAACTTTTAACATCCTAAAATGTTAATATTGATATTATATTATTTATTTATATTAATTTAAAAACTTTAAAGGTACTTCAAAATAACTTGTGAAATACAATAATTTTTGGTATTATTGTTTTTTGATAAAAAATAAATTTTTATCAATTAAAATTAATAAAAGATTCATATATTAACATGTACTACACTTTTTCTTAATCAAAAATCTTTTAAAAGTATATTTCACTAATATGCTTAACTTTTATAATGTAAGTTTAAAAATTAAATCAATATTAACAATGCAAAATATTTTTATAATTATTAGATAATAAAAATAATTAGTATTTATATTTGATCTTAAATAGAATTTTTAAATAGAAATTAGTTATTATAAAAATTAAATAATGAAAATTAATTTTAATAAATCAAACTATTAGATAATAATAATAAATATTATTATTATTTATATTTAATTTTGAATAGAATTCTTAGATAATCATATATTTAAATTTAATTGATTAATAGTATTAAAATTTGAAATGTTTTATGTAAGTGATTTTTTATTATTTATTTATATTAATTAAAATCTTTAAATGTATTTGAAAATAAATCATAAAATACAATAATTTTAATATTATTATTTTTTATGGAAAAAATTTATCCACTAAAATTAATAAAAAAATTAGTTTTAAGATTTTATTTTAAATATCCTCGATTTATCTTTGTATAAATACAAATAAAGTGTATTATAGAGTTTTTATTATCTTAATAATGTTAATGCTTTAAATGAAATATCTACTTAAAAAAAAAGTGATTAGAAGTTAACTATAATTTTTTACGTTAGTGTGAGCGTACGCATCCGTTTCTCGGCTTTTCCGGTTTTTACAGGTTTTAACTTTTGAGAAAAACGGGATATGTGTGGAGTCGCCACCTAGTTTGTTTCTATTAATCCAATTGAATTAACTTTTGAAAACTAGGAAAT
>CANYBF010321958.1:0-11055 GCA_948192965.1 Dalechampia spathulata
TTTCAAGTTAGATTTCAAGTATCAATCAACGTAATTGATTCTAACCTGGGATTCTTTTAGGCCTTGTTTGGTTCATTTCTTTTGAGGAGTTCTTTTCATTTGCAAGTAAATATTCATTTGTAAATGAATTCTCAAGTATGAATTGAGTATAAAAACTTTGAAAAATTCAATTAAATGGATGCATCTGCTTGAGATTTTTAAATAAACTCTATAAAATTTATGGAATTCATTTGAACTAAACCCCCATAATTGCTGTAAAACAAGACAAGTGGTCATGTTTCGCCTCCTTAGTTTGGATACCAGAATATAGGATTGATGGTTTTCATCTGTGCAGGCTCAGGAAGCATATTTGAGACCTTGCGGCTTCGTAAGCCTCTAATTGTAGTAGTGAATGAAGATTTGATGGATAATCACCAAAGTGAAGTTGCAGAAGAATTGGCAGAGAGGAAGCATTTATATTACGCTCGTCCTCAAACGCTTCATCATACAATAGCAGATATGGATTTGGAGTCACTTCTTCCATACCCTGCTGGTGATGCAGCACCAGTTGTCAAGCTTATAAATAGATTTCTGGGATTCCCAGATGATTGACAACGAATCTGTAAAGGTCTGTTTAACTCGAGTGTACTATTTATCTAATATATTGTTGAAACTCTTGAAACATTCTAATGAATGGAAAATTTTACAATTCCTTATCTCCTTCGTACTGTTCAAAGTCCACCGATACATGCGTCTAGCAGAAAGTTGATTTTAACGGTGGTATAACTTGATTAGTGACCCTTATGCGAAAAGGTATTAATTTGATTATTCCAGCAGGAAAATGTCATTCGATACATGTTGGTAACATTAATTTGCTATTGGTCCCTGTTTGTCTTTCTCTGACATGCAATTAAGGCAGCAGGTTATTGTAGCAACTAGGAATAATGACACAACCCTTGTGACTTTACCGATGGACAATTGTTCCAGGTCCATATCTCTTGCTCTGATGTGTCCTTTTGTTCCCTTTGTGGGGACGAGAAAAATGGACGAGGAGACAAAATCCCAGCACGAGCATGCCTCTTGCTCTGTCATTCTCGTCACTTAAAAGATGGGGACGGAGAATCTTCCGAATTTGGAAAGAAGATTTACCCTCTTAGCGGGTCTGTCGATACAAACCCGGATTGGTTCATGTCCTTCCGGTAAATTATGAGATAATTTGAGCAGTATTTTCTGGACAAGACCAAGAAATAGAAAACTTCCTTTGGCATGAATGCATAGAACTAAGGTAGTGGAGACAGAGAATGTAATTAATACTTGCTTAGCCTCTGAAAGATAGTCTTACATTTCTAAGTCTTCTGAAATGATAAGCTCGTTTGCCTTTTTAGATGACATTTTACTGACATACCCTTAAGTATACATTCAACTAAATCTTTTCCAAGTGTTATGAAATGATAATCTCCTTTCCTTTTTTAGATAACATCTTATTGAAATATTCCAACGTTTTCTGATAAAAAGAATGACAGACACGTCACAAGAGACAAATCAAGTACACATAAATCCCTTATTTGATGAAGATAGAGAGGATGACGTTAGGATTTTATGTCCATACATAATATTTAAAATGACCCTTTAGCCATGCAAATTTGCTCACTTTCTTGCCGATTCCTATCTCTTCTCTTTTCTTCCTTGTTTCTGCTCATGGGAACCAGCACCAATTCTGCTGCTGAAGCATCTGCAAGTCCACCTGGCTATTCTGACCATCATATTGTTGAACACAAACATAATCACCCTCATTTTCATCATCATGCTCCTCCCACCCACCGCCATTCCCGCACTCTTTCTTCAACTTCTGTTATTGTAATCGCCATCTCTACCGTCTCGGCTGTCGCAATTGTTGCTGTTGTTGTGCTTCTGGTGATGCTTCGAAGACTAAAGTCTGCTAAGAATATAATCTGTTGCCAAGACATTAGCAGCATGAACCACCACCATTATTGCGGGATTATTGCTCATGGTACTATGAGCTTCACTTCTAGCCCAGGTAATCACTACCATGTTGGTTAAATCTAACCAACCTTTGGGGAAAAAATGATTGCTTGATTGATAAGTTAAGGATGAATTTTTTAATTTCAGATGTGAAAGGAAGGTGTCTGAATGGAACCAATACGGGTCATAAACCTTTAAGAAAAGGAAAAGGAGTTCAAGTTTTCACATTCAAGGAGCTTGAGATAGCCACAGACAGATTCAGTGAAGCTAATGTGATAGGCAATGTAGATCATGGTGTTATTTATAGAGGTATCCTTGCAGATGGTACCATGGCTGCAATTAAGATGTTTACCAGGGAAGGAAAGCAAGTCGAACGCACCTTCAGAACAGAGGCAAGCAACTCCATTTGTCAGAGATGAGAGTTCATATTGTGTTTTTGAATGCTGTTTTTATCATTGTCTTCCTCCATTTTTTTGCAGGTAGACCTGCTAAGCAGGTTGCACTCTCCTTACCTGGTAGAACTGCTTGGCTATTGTGCTGACCAGTGCCGCAAACTCCTGATATATGAATTCATGCCCAACGGTACCCTTCAGAATCATCTCCAGAACCAACAATATCAGCCACTGGATTGGGTTACACGGTTGCGGATAGCCCTTGATTATGCAAGGGCTCTTGAGTTCCTTCATGAGCATACAACCCCATCAGTTATCCTCCGTGACTTCAACTCCAGTAATGTTTTGCTTGATCAAAATTTCCGTGCCAAGGTTTCAGATTTTGGATTTGCCAAGATAAGTTCTAACAAGACACATACTCTGACTTTGACACTAGCGGTTGGCACCGCTGGTTATCTAGCACCAGAGTGAGCCCTCCATAGACTATCATGGTTTTTCTTTTTTCTTTCAAATGAATGTATCATCCCATTAAACTACGTTATCTTATTATATGATTTCTACCTTGCTCTGAAATCAGGTATGTTTCTGTTATATCCACGTTTGACCCCCTAGAAGTTTCAGTAGTTTTGTGTGTGCTTGCTCGGATGTATACGTGTATGTATACATGTCTTGGTACAATTGCTTGCGCATGTGCAGTGTATGTATGCTTGTGTATGTCAATCGTGATGATGTAATCTGATGTGTATTTGCATGTATGCTAGGTGTGTGCATGATGGCATGCATGAGTGGGGCGTGTATGGGTATTTCAGGTGGCTGGGGAGTGCGTTTGAGTGAGAGGAGGTGAGTTTGGAGTGTGGTACGGGCGTACGGGCTTTGTACGGTCGTACCGAGCAAGAGGAGTCAAGGGTCTAAGGCTCCTGGAGGTCGTACGGGCGTACCAAAGGATGGTCCGACCGTACGTGTGCTCGCAGGAATTTAGGTTTGTCAGGTGAGTGGTGGCTGTACGGGCGTACCAAAGGGGTGGTACGGTCGTACCGTAGCTCGTAGGAAGTTGGGTTTGTCAGGCTTTTTAAGTTGGTACGGGCGTACAGGTGGTGGTACGATCGTACGCGACTTAAGTTGGGCTTTTTAGCAGATAAACATAAGCCTTTTTCTTATGTTTTCCTTCACCTATCTTCCTTAAACTCATCCCTAAACCCTAGAAAACACAGAGGAAAGAGGTTATAAGCACCGGGATAGGGCAAGAGCATGGAGTTGATTAATATGGTGAAGGGGTGAGATGCCCTACAGGTGCGAGAAGTGCCGGTATTGATCAATATGGTGAAGAGGTAAGCGATACTCTCAAAAGAGCACGAGAGGTGCCAAATCAAGGGCGAGTGCATTGTACGATTGATTGTGGAGTAGGCATGATTGTGTGATAGGCTGTGTACCGTATGACTGATCCATGTGTGATGCCTGTGATTGGTTGTGATATGTGTATGACATGTTATGTGTTCCTAGCACCACTGAGATTATTCTCAGCGTTTATCATTTGATGAACGTAGGTCCGAGTGTAGAGGGTAAGCAGCGGGAGTAGACGTACAGCAGCTGGTTCGTGTCTTAGACTTCTGGATGGACTCCTGCAGTGTTGTATATTTGTGCATATTCCTTGTATTTGTAGTATTTAGCAATATACTAAATGTATTATATAAGAATCCATGTATGCATCCAGGGTTTGTATTTATTTAAATTATTTGTCTATTTATTGGATTTTTATACGAGCATTAGATGTTAAAATCCCTTATAGTATAATTATTATTTTCCTAAGACGGGGAAGTGATGGTTATGCTACGGGATCATGTCGTCATCCCTCGGGTCTTGGGTCGGGGTGTGATAGTTTCGACGGCGAAGCTTACAACAGAATCAAACGTTTACAGCTATGGCTAAGTTCTTCTACAGCTTTTAATAGGGCGGATGCCTGTTGATACCAGGCGGCCACCTGGTGAACATGTTCTCGTCTCGTGGGTCAGTTAACGCATCACCACTTCATTCCTGTTTTTCCCATAAGAGAAAATTTACTGAGCATTAAGAAAGTGAAAAGGCTTAGATGTTGTGATATATTAACAGGATCTCCCGAGGTTAATTGACAGACAAAAGATCGTTGAAATGGTTGATCGAGCTCTACGAAGGAACTACTCGAAGAACGATTTAATTCAGGTTGCTGAGTTTTTGCATTGTTCCATTGCACATTTTCTTTTCTGCAACTTTCTCGTAAATATTGTTTCGATGAAAACAGGTAGCGGCAATTGCTGCCATGTGTGTGCAACCTGAGGGAGATTGCCAGCCATTAATGATAGATGTGGTTCAGTCGCTAATCCCTCTTGTAAGGAATCTGTCTTCAGTTTCTTCCTCAGGATTTCAGAATCAGATGGGAAGTCCCAGATCATAGGACAGTTCCAAATACTGTAAATCTGTCAGATTAATGCAAGTTTTGTTCACCTCTATCAGATTGTGTGAGGCTGGAAACAACCCGCTAGAATGGCTCATCAGAAATCATATTCATATTTTTGCTCCCATTTTAATAATACAAAAAAAAAAATACATTAACATTCAAAACTCCAAATTTGGACAAATATAAATGCATTTTTCCAAATCACTTATAACATATATTAAAATATTATTTTAATAAATAAGATATTCTCGGAATTGAATTTTAAATATTAAAAAATTATTAGATACAAAAATATGAGTCAGGTTTATTATGGAATAATTTGTTAAATATAATAAATATATTAAGTTAAATATTAAATTTATATTTTGAAATTATCCTTTCTAATCAAAAAATTTCACTTTTAAAAAAATACAATAAAAATAAAAACATAAAATAAAAATCATAAACTTCAAATAAATTTATAATATTATAAAAAAATAACAAATAATATATGTGGTAAATAAATATTTATAATGTATATCAAAGGGTAGATAAATGTATCTAACATATCTTGTCACACTTCATTTTTAGTACGTACAATATTAATGATTCGAGTGATAAAAATTACTTTTTATATGATTGTAAATTAAATGATGATGAAGAATTATGGAAAATATATGTTTTAGAATGTGTATAAAGTGATAATTGATAAATGTTATGTTAACGATAAAAAATATATATATTATTAGCAAAATCACTGAATGATGGTAGTTTGAGGAAATATTATGTCAAGTACACTTAAAATATTTAAGTGTATTTAATTACGAAGAATAATTGGACGTACGTACAATCATGTTTAATAGTGTACGTACATATGTAAATATAGGAATATGAAGAATTAAGATGAATTATAAGTGTATAATGACTATGCTTAATTTAATAATTATGTGAGAATTTAGAAAGGGTAAAAATAAATGAGATAAAAAAAAAAACAATTTATTGAACGTATATGCATTCGTATATTTTATTATATTAGATTATATGATAATTTATTATGTTATATTATATTACATTATGATTTATTATGTAGTATAATCCTCTATATATATATATATATATATATATATTATGAAAATATAAGAGGTATATAAATTGTATTATTTTATATACTGAAATACATGTTCATAGTTTCTTATTCTTTCACCGTAACATTTCTTTTTTTTCCTTTCTTGGTTCTTTGGCTGAGCTTCATCTATGCGAGTTGCATGTATGTTTATATGGAAATTTAGTTTTTAAACTCAACCGAAAACTCCCTTTTCTTTCTTCATTTTATTTTTACCGCAACACTCTTTCCTTCTCATCTTGATTTTTGCAACCGATTCTCACTTCATTCCTCCTGCATGTGTGATTTGTTTTTATATTTAAGCTTGAGAAGATATAATTAAGTGAGTTGTGTAAGTGATTGGAATCGGAATAATATTGAAGGAGTGAAGTTTCTAGCATGAGTTCATTTATTTATCCTTCTTTTTATTTCTTGATTGAAGTAGTTTGAATTTCTATTGTTGGGAGCAATGAGTGTTTAAGGAAGGAATTTATTTTATGTTGAGTTTGTTCTAATATTTTTTTAGGATGCTCGATGTTGAGGGATGTTGTTGCAGCTGAAGATTCATTTTGTTTACTACCGTATTATTGCTTTTGGAAGCTGTTTATGTTGTTTTAAAAAAATGGACTGGTAACCATGAATTCATATATGCATGTGTGAGATGATCCTATAAGTATAATAATGAATTATGTTATTTTGGGTTTAAATAAATGATGAGAAATACAGAAATTGAGAAGTAAACGGTTGTAAGTTAGGAAGTTGTCATACATTATGTTTTGATTGTTTGTTCCTTTTCTATCTTATGATTAATAAATTTATGCTAAAAGTGCTGATTGAAGTATTTGTGTATGTGTTAAGAATGGTAAATTGGGGCTGGTAAAAGGGCAGCACATGTTGAACATCAATTTTCTTTATTTAAAAAAATATTTTGGGGGTTGGGGCAAACTTATGATTAGAGAACTCAAATGATTAAATTTTTAGGCATGTGATATGTTTTTGAAAAGCTTTTTAACCTTACTTTAATATGGTTTCAAGTTGATTCTGTTAAGATTTTTGTTGCTGCCCAATAAGGTATTTGAAAGGGGAGTTGTTTTAAGGGACCAAAAATAGCATGTAATAAGCAATATATTAGATTGTTTAAGTTATTTGCCGAAATGAATGGGTTTATGAATGTATGATATATGTCTGGAAGGTTTTTAAACCTATTTTACAAGGTATAAAGTTTTTTTTGTGTGGAAGTAGATTACTGGACCAAATAAATGAGGATATAGGACTATTCATTCAATGAATGTATTATACGGCAAGTGAGGTTTAAATTACATACAAATCATTTTTTTCGGTTGTTTAAGGAGTAAATTTGGAAGTTTGTAGTAATTTTAATATTCTAAGGATAAATTAATTTAGTTAGTGAACATGTAATGTATTTGAAATCCTTGCAGAATTGACAATACGTGCTTATAGTGGTTCGTCACTAACTCTTGGCCTACGTCCACTTCTCCTAAGTCTTCAACTTAAGGTTCTACTAATCTCAATCAATCAATACAATAAGGATTCCTCACAATGAATCCTAACCTGATGTTTTCAGGCTCACACTCAAACCTTTACAACAATTACAATCTCATGGTAATTAAACTCTCAAATACAAGTTAATGCCCCAAGCATTAATCTCATACCAACCCAAAATTACAAAACCTAACACTTAGGTTGTAGGAATACAATACAAGAGAGTTTACAATACTAGAATTATAATACAACAAGTACACTTGCTTATAAATGACATTTGTAGCTCAAAGGAAACTTTGCACAAGAAAACTAGCCGTTAGAAATTGAAATGTATGAATGTGTTCTTAGAATAGATCTGTTAGAAAGTGTTTAAAATAAATCTGGAAAGTCACATACGGCCGTATGGGTTTTCGTATTCCCGTACCGATTTAAAATCATATATACAAAAACTAAGTGGGATCTTGGTACGATCGTACCACCCATTGGTATGCCCATACAGATCTCAATCTACTGACAAGCAAAATTCCTACGAGTAATGATACGCCCGTCCCATCCACTGGTATGCCCGTACCATCCATTAGTAAGCCCGTGCCAAACTCAAGTTACTGACAAACGAAATTCTTGAGAGTAATGGTACACCTATACCACCCATTGGTACGCTCGTACCAAACTCAAGAAAATGAAGCCAACTTGGTATAGTCAGTCGTATGCCCGTACCATATAACAAGTAGAATCAGTACGCCCATACCATACACAGTAAAGTCAATTCAACTTGGTATAGTCAACTATATGGCCATACCACACAACAAACACAAGTGGTACGCCCGTACCACTCATAGAAAAATCATTGTAAATTACAAATAACTTAAATTGACAAAGTCAAAACACATACATCAAAATCCTAGGTCTAACTGTATTATTGAGATTTTTTAAACCTATAATTAAATGGTATAAAATGGTATTAAATTAAAAACTTTACTAGATTTATTTTAAAATAATACATGTTCATTTATCTATTTTGATATTTAAATGGTTATTTAGAAGAATACATGTATGGCTAATGAGAAGATTAAGGGAAGAAAGTAATTATTAAGATATATGGTATGTTTAATGTTAATGATTAAATAAAGTGAAAAAGTATGTATAAAATATGATTTGCTTTTATTTTAATTAAAGTGAATAATATGGACAATTCAAAAGAATAATATTATGGATAGTTTATATGTACTAAATCTACTGTCTAGTGATATAAAGTTTGTTTATGTTGATAATGAAATGGGAATGTCATAAAATATTATTGAATTAAGTTTATTAATATACTCTTTAATAACATGAGTTTATTGAATTAGTAATTAATAAAATAAGTAAAGATGAAATTAAAAAGGGGTATTTTAAAAGAAGTAAGAAGATGAGATGTTAATAAATTAATGAATTCTGTTAAGAAATAACATAACTATATGAATAAAATATGGTTAAGAAATTATTAAGTCTAATGTTTATGAAATTATGAATTAAAAATAAATAATGTTTATGTTGATAAAGGAAGTATTATGCTTATGGTTAAAAGATGGAAAATTCAATAAAGTATAATTTTCAAATAGTATGAAAACCATGTTAAAATTCAATTAATATTTGATACATGTTACATTTGGTTTGAATTATATGATATTAAATATAATTAATATGAATAATGATATAAATGTAAAGAATAATATGGTTTCCTTAATTAATGTTATGATAAGTAAGTGTTATGAAATTATAAGTAATTGATTGTTAAACAATGGTATGTGATTTCAATATGAATAATAGATGATTAATGATCGAATTAAATTTATTAATTAAAGATGAATAATTAATTTATGATTTATGTGATTCAGAGGGAAATCAACACATTCCACTGGGGGAATTAAATTAAGGAATGGAAAATCAAGTTTGTGCTATTTAATTTGTTGACTCTTTAATAATGGATCGGCAGGTAAGCATTAACTTACCTTGATAATTAACATGTGATTGCATGTTTTATTTTATATTTGTATATGTTATGAATATGCATGATAAATGTTAGGTAGAAAATGAATTCTATAGAATTTATATTATATAATATATGATGAAACAAATTAATTAATAAAGTTAATTATTTAAACTCATGTTTACAAGGAATCATATGATGAGTATCTACTTTATTAAGATGCTATTATATTACTGAGATGAATGATAGTGATATAATTAGAATAATTATGGAAGGAAATAATGATGCATTACGACATCATAATTTATTAATTATGGTTATCATATATAGAATTTTGAATACAATATTGTGATAAATTTGATGAATGATATGATTATTATAATTATTGATAATGATTGTATAAAATAGTTTATGCATGGTAATATTTTCTGATGCAAATATTTTTAACATGACAGCAAAGTATATTGATTATAAATCATGTAATGATTTATACAAGTAAAAAAGGGTATAATTATGTGATAGTATAAAGATGTTATAAGAAGGAAAAAAAAAGAAATGAAATGTTTGTACGGTATGAATAGTTAATTATGATTGATAAATTGATGAATAAAATATCATGACCTATTAATTAAGGTCAATGATTGATACGTTATTGTTCTTATATTATGAGATGATCTTTATTTTATTTTGTTACACCCGCGTCTAGGACCCTAAGAGTTTGTATGTATACACGTATGTATATGTGTATAAATATGTGTATGTATGTATGAATATGTGTATGTGTATGTGTATGTATACGTGTATGAATTGCATTTGATGAATGTGATTGAGAATGCCTTAGGTGATGGTTGAGTGCTTGTGCTTGAATGTGTTGTTTTGGTTTGCTATGTGTGTGCCTATTGGTTAGGTTGGTTGTCGTCGCCTTGTTGGGAAGCGTGTCTTCTCGGCTGGACGAGGGACGGCTAATAGATGTGCTTTAGGTTGTGTTCGAAGTGTGTTTTGGGTTGTGTAGACTTTGGGGACAGGTTTCGGGCGAGCTAGGCATGCCAATAGGCATGTTGTGCATTTTTAGGAAGTGGTACGGGCGTACGGTTTGGCCGTACGGTCGTACGAAGCAGAGAGGAACAGGGAACTGGAGGCCTCGAGTACGTACGGGCGTACCAATTGGGCGTACGGTCGTACCATTGCTCGCAGGAATTCAGTTTGCTCGCAGGAAAAGTTAGGTTTATCAGATGAACAGTACCCGTACGGGCGTACCAACAGGTGGTACGGCTGTACGTCAACTCACAGGTTTTTAAGTTTGTCAGGCTTTTAGAGTCGGTACGGGCGTACCAATGTCCGTACGGCCGTACGCGATGCTTAATTTGACTTTTAAGTCAGAAAAACATAGCTTTCTTCATAAGTTTCAATCCTTTTTCCTAAGCTAAACGCCCTAAACCCTACCAAATCTTCCGCTTAAGGATTCTAAGTGTTGCTAGCGTTTGAGAACACGTTATAGAAGTTAGCTACAGATAGAGACAGGATCACAGGCTTCAACGAGAGCTTGCTTGGATTAGAGGGTTTATGCTAAGTTTGTGTTAATGTTATGCTATTGATTCGTTTATGGTTTCTTTTGCTATTCTGGCAATCGAATGAGGTCTTTCAGGGCATGATCCTTTGTGTTATGTTCTTAATGTGATTGTATTGATTGTATGATGGATATATATGTGGAATTGAT
>CANYBF010322152.1:0-18700 GCA_948192965.1 Dalechampia spathulata
AAGTCCATAAAGTTCAAGTTGGGCTATTGAGTTGGGCTATGACAAGGCAAGTGACAGTCACAGGCCATATTAGTCACAGATGGGCCCAAACTTGACTTAAGCTGAAAGGGTTTCAGCTTAACCTAATTTTTGGAGTATAAATATGTTATTATAACTCAAAATTAGGTTAAGCCACTCATTTTTCTTCCTTTGACCGAAACATACCTCCTTCTGGAAAGGGAGAATTCGGCCTTCATAAGAGCAATTGTGAGGAAGAAGAAAAATACCATAAGTTTCTTCTTTTTCTTTGCTAGTTCACAGGAAAGGAGATAGAAGCAATCGTTGCTTGCTTGGATTCACTCATTTTCATATGGATACTATTAGAGGCTACCTACTTTAGTGGTTTTTGGTTTGCTACAACCATAAATGGCATAGAGATCAAGAACGAAGGAGAACTGCATTGATATGTAAGAGTTACTATCTTATACCATATCTAATCTCTAATTTAGTTTTCATGTGTTTTGATGCAAAGATCTTCTCTTGATTTGCTGATTTAAATAAAAATTTTTAAATTTCTTCCGCTGTTTAATAACAACCAACATGTTGTGCTCAAGTTCTTTGGATTCAACAACAACTAAGGGATTACAATATTTGTGTTTCTTGTACCTCTATTAAATGTTATAACACTAGTGCAATAAATCTTTCTAGGAATCCCATTCAGCATTCTAGAACTAAGCACATTGATATTAGACATCATTTTCTGCATGATAATATGCAAAAAGGGAAGGTTGTATTAGATTTTGTTGATACAACTCATCAATTGGCTGATATTTTCATAAAACCCCTAAGTGAAGAACGATTGAATTTCATCAAACATGAATTAGGAATGATAGATGGGTCATTTTTGAAATAAGAGTAATCGTGGACTTAGGATATTTCAAGAAAACTCGTAAAATCCTTTCAAAAATTTTCAAGTTTTAAGTCCCCGTACGGCAGTACGTGATTGGTACGCCTGTATAGTTCCTCTACCTCATTTCAACACTTTTTGGTATGGCCTGTAATCTTTTCAGTATGACCGTACATAACGTGGTACGGCCGTACCAAATTTAGTACCCCCGTACGCATTCCTGTGAGATTTTCTTCTTAACTTCTCGTATAGCCGTACGCCCGTACGCGATCTTGAATTCCAAACGTCTGTGCCTTATACAACCATACGTATCACCCGTACGCCCGTATGCGATATAAATTTTCAAGGCATTTTTGGCTCATACGGCCATACGCCCAACCCGTACGCTTGTACGCGACGTGAAAAATAGTTTTTAAAGCTCATTTTTCAGTTTTTAACTCATTTTCACTCAAATTTCCTCTGAAATCCTCTCCAAAACACTCCAAACCTTTGGCATTCTGCTTAATCCTTCCACATTCATCATTTTTGGTTGGTTTTCAATCTCTCAACTGTATTTTCAATTATATTTTTGCTGTTTTACTAATCTTTCAGTGCCTTTTTTGAATTATTTTGATTTTCTCCTTATTCTAGGCCTTTTTAGCTCTAGGTTCTTTAGAGTTTAGTGCTTAAGATTGCATTTTGAACTTGTGTGTCAAATTTTACTGATTTTTGTGAAGGTTTTATTTTTGAATTTTTTTTAAACAGCGACGAATTTCTGTCAAAATTTTCAAAATTACTGTTTTCTTACCGTTTTATCGATTTTTATCTACTTTTTACTATGTCTACTCCTGATGATCATGGTGACTCTTCACGGAGAGTCAAACACACCATTTTGGCAGGCTCTGGTCCTCGAGCAACTACTCCTGCTAGTTCAGTTAGGACTTCCATCTTTAGTGAGAAAGTATTTTCTCACTTTTATTTTACGTGTCATCCTACACTCCAACTGATTGGTCTGGAGGACGACGTTTTGGGTTATTTGGTCAATGTCCATTGGCCAAATTTCACATTCCTTTCTAACCATTTTATTTAGTCTGTCACCTTAGAGTTTTTATATACTTTTTCCCTATCCACTTCTTTCTCTTGTACATTTTGCCTCTTCCACAGACATCATTCTCTTTCTACTTCAGAGTTTGATGCTCTGTTTGGTTTTTCTACTGAGGGCATTGCTAATGCCAAATCTGCGGTCTTTGATCATAATTCTTTCTGGAGGGACATCGCCCTCAATACCGCTTTCCGGCCTTCTCGACAGAAGGCCTCCTGTCTCAAATCCCCAGCTCTCTACTACTGTCACAGACTCATCTCCTATCTCATCTTCGGAAGATCTAAGTCTAATGATACTATTATTGGCCCTGACCTCATTTTCTTATACTGTATGGTCACAGGCACCCCTATTCAGTCTGGGTGTTGGCTTCAGACCTCTTTTCACGAGGTCGGCGTCCAGAAGCAGCCTGGCATGGCTATTCTTTTTGGTCCACTCATTCACCATATCTGCCAGGAGCTGCATGCTTTTCCTCGCTCTCACCCCTCTCCAGGACCTCTTGGTCCTAATCTTGATTTGTCATTCATTAAGCATTCCATGCTCCTTGAATGAACTGGTGAGGATGAGTTCGTCATTCATTCAGAGTATATCTCCAGATGGCTCGCTCATCTTCAGTCATTGGAGCTTCCCAATGACACTGTCTCACTCTACGGCTGGGGTGCTGTAGAGGTCCTGCAGCACCTCTAGGTTCCTTTGCCTGATGATATCCCTGCAGAGTGGTGCGACCAGCCTGCTCCCACAGATGATGCTTCTCACCAGGTGACTCTTAGCCGTAAATGTCAGCGTCACTTTAGTGCTGGTTCTTCTTCGTCTGGTGCTATCCTTGAGCCTACAGATCCAGCTGCTGCTACTCCTGCTGCTGCTGCTCCTTCAGATTCTATCTCTCAGCAGCTTGCCACCATTCTCGCTTGACTCGATTACTTGGATGCTTTTGAGCATCGATTCAATCACATTGATAAGCATATTGGCCTTCTTACATAGCAGTCTGCTATACTTGGTCAGCAGTTTGAGCAGCATGTTGCTGACTTTCACGAGTTCCAGACCACCACCACAGAGACTCTACATTCCATCAGCTTCATGATGGAACACTTCATTATTCCTCCATCGAGTCCACCTCCTCCTCAGGACCCTCAGTGATCATCTAATTTTAATGTTGTCAAAGGGGGAGATGTTTATGATTTAGGACTTAGGACTTAGGACTTATGTTAGTGGAGCTGATTTGATGTATTTCATTTTTTATTTCATTTTATGTATTTCATTGGATATTTATGTATCTTTTAGATATTTATATATATATATATAGTTTATTTAATTTATTTAATTTGGTGTTTGGTGGTTGTTTGAGTTATGATTATTTTATTTATCTCTTCTCTTTGTATTTAGTTGTTGATGATAGCATAGTTGATTTGGTGTTTGATTATATTTATGGTTTTATGGCATGTATTCCAAAATAAAGGGGGAGATTTCCAAAATTTTCAAATCAAAATATTTTTAAATGAGTTTTGCAAATTAAACTTAAATTGATTGCCAACATCAAAAAGGGGGAGATTGTTAGACCCTAGGTTTTGATGTATGAGTCACATGTGAGTCAATTTAAGTTATTTGCAATTTTTCATAGCGTTTTATGTGTTGGTATGGGCGTACCAAATATTAGAGTTGAGTGGTACAACCATATGACTGGCCGTACCTAGTTAGAACTATGGTATTGAGTTTGGTACGGACGTACCATTGGGTGGTACGGCTGTACGCAAACTTTCAGGAAAATGGCTTTATCAGGAAACTTGGTTTGGTACGGGTGTACCAAGTGATGGTATGACCGTACCACCTTTCCCTCTCTTTTTCTAACAGATATATTTGAATCAATACGGGTGTACAAAAATAGTACGGTCGTACACGACTTATTAAACAGACTTTTAAGTCTGTCAAATGACTAGTTTTTGATAGAACTTTCATTGCTTTCATTTACCAACATTCAAAACTTTGCAGAGTTATTTTCCTTGAGCAAGATTCACTTGTTTCAAGTAAGTTTTTGCTTGTATTCCCCAAATGCTTTCTTGTTTGTATTCCTATAACCTAGAGATTAGGTTTTATTGTTTTAGGGATTGGTGTGTGATTAATCCTTGGGGATTAATTTATATTTGAGTAGATTGTGAGATTGATATTGTAAAGGTTCGAGTATAAGCCTTGAAACCACTAGGGTATTGGATTCATTTGGGAATCCTTGTTGATTGTAATTAATTGATTTTAGTGGAACCCTAAGTTGAGACTTAGGAGAAAGTGGACGTAGGCAAGAGTTTGGCTGAACCACTATAAATCGCACATATTGCCATCCGTACGAGGAATTTCACATGAATTACTGTTATACAATAGAATATTTAAATAAATAATGTAATGTGCTTGCAAATATATGAATTATAGATAATTAATAATGATATGTAATATTCTAATTAGATATGAATCATTATATTATGGAATAAGTGGTTTTGAGGATAATCAACGTGTACCATCAAACAATTTAGATAAGGGAAAAGTGATTGTAGGTTTATGTTAGTGTTCCTCGATCATTAATTGATCAATAAAGGAACATTATTAATAAATTAATATTATGACACTAAATGAATATTTATATTAAATAATTCATATAATTATCATGCATATCATAATGCATCATCGCATCAAACATAACATGGCATATAATGAAGAAATAAGGAAGGAGGAAAATGAGCGAATACGAGAAAAATGTTTAATGAAAATATACTGGACTATTTAATGGATTTCTACGGGAAATCAAATGGAAAAGAAAAGAAAAAGAATGTTAAATGGGTTTTTGCTTGTTGACCTAGTATAGAAATGTGCACAGATAAATGAGATAATGAAATGATAATGGCAAAGGAAATCAGAGGGAGAGTGCAATTCATAAATTGCATTTTCAAAAATATATTCATCGCATTTAATATTATTGATGAAATAATATTATGAAATGTTATAACTGATAGTATAATGTGAATGACTGGGAACAGGTAATGAATATGAATAAGAATTCAAAATAAATAAATAATAAAAAAAATAATAAAAATGGATACAGGTAATAATTTTATTCAATAATGGTATGTGGCATTATTAAATGGTATAAATGCTGAAATATTATGTTTATATTAAATTGTTGTTTTTAATGTTATAAATTTACGATTATTATTTTACTAGCACCACTGAGTAGTAGTAGTAGTAGTATAGTTTTTGGGTTCCATGTTCTTTTGGTGTTTTATATTCTTTGCTCATATTTTCTTCTTCTTCTTCTTCTTCTTCTTCTTCTTTTTCTTTCTTAGTTCTTCCAAAACCTAAATCTTCAAGGTATTGTGATCTTGGTAGGAGGAAGCATGAATTGAAGAGTGTTGTTATTTTCTTTTATTCCTTATGTTGTTGAGTTGTTTTCTTCTGGTTTTGTAAGACAAAAACATGGTTTGTGGTATGATGATTTGAGTTCTTGATTATGTGAAGTTAAGTTTGAATTTGGTGATGAATGATTATAAAGAAACTAAATTGATTTTCTTGGTTATTATGGAAGGTGCAAGCTAGAGATGTGTTGTAAATGATTATTTGTTTTTGATGGATGATTGAACTTTTAATGGTTTTAAAATTGATGTTTTGAGTAAGTTTTAGAAGTATTATGATGATGTTTTGGGTATGGCAATGGATTAGAATGATTGAGGAATCATTTAGAGGTGTTTTGAAATGCATTTCTGATACATATGGGGCTCTTGGCCACGATCATGGAGTTTAAGCCATGATCATGATAGTAGATTTGCAAAGTTTTTGCTTAAATCCATGATCATGGAGTTGATGCCACAATCGTGATAGCAATTATTTTCAGCTTCGATGACTGATTTTGTAAATAACGTTTGGAGGTCTTATTGGATGAATTTTGGGGCATGTAATATATTGTTGGAAAACTATTTAAGTCTAGTTTCCAATGGTTTAAAAATTATTTAATTTAAAGGTCATTTTATTAGGCAAAAGTCTTGCATAATGAGCAAAGGTCTTAGAAAGTAGAATGTTTTATGTTAAAAAATGGTTAAAAAGGGGTAGAATTCTACTTATAACTTAGTATACGTTAAAATCTTTTTGTGTTGCTAATTTTATACTTAAATTATATGTTCATTATATAAGTTTATATATTTAAGTAGGGTATTAGTTGAATAATCTTAAGAATCCTTTACGATTGCTTGATTGTGTTAAGTCATGGACTTATTAGTAAGATGATTGGAAAGAAAGCAATATGTTGTGAATATTTGTATGAATTGTTTCTTATATTAAGTATGGATACTTTGTAATGTTATAAGTGGTGTAAAGGAAGATTTACAAGTACCATCAAGGGGTTTGGATAAGGTAAAGTCCATTGCAGGTTTGTGCTTTTCATTTCTTGACCCATTAAAGGTCTTAAAATGATATTTTCCCAGTTGATTACTTGTGATAGCAAAGCAATGAGTTTATATTATGAATGGCATTATATCATCATTATTACATATGAGCATTAAAGCATCATTTATGCACCATGTCATGAATCATCCATACATAAAGATATATTCATGATATTACAGAGAAGTTATAAAGTGGATAAAAGAGAGAAAAAGAGATGTTACAGGAAAAGAAATGTACTGGATCATACAGTTATTAATGGATTCCTTAAAGGAATCATATAATTACAATGGCTCTCTTCAGGGAGATGAGGTTCATAGAACCCTACAGTTATATGATATTGGCCTCTTTCGGGAGTTGAGTACCGGTACCTAGAGGGACTTAGTATGAAAAGGAATTACATGCAATATATTGTAAATGAGATAAAATATATAAGAAATTAAAGGGAGAATGCACAACATGATTGCATCCTCAAAACCATACATATTCATCTACATATGGTGGAAATCTAAGGATTAATGAAAATGATGTATAATATGAATATGTATACATACAGATCTATAATGATTCTCTTATATGATAACTAAAGAAAGAAAAGTTATAAAGGACCGTTTATAGTTTATATTCATATGATGGTGTATTGTTTTATGAATCTTATATATTTATTGATATGGGATTATTATGATTGAATATCAAAATGTCATGTACACATTGTTATAGCGCCACTGAATTTTATACTCAACGTTTGTCATTTGATGAACACAAGACCTAGTTCAATTGAGGAGTGACAGGAGTAGTTGATCTACAGTTGGTAAAGGTTGAGACTTTTACAAAGCCCTATCTTGATGCAGTTTAGACTTTTACGGCATACTCTGAGATGTTGTTTCTCATTATGTAGCACATATCATTTCTCATTTGGCAGTAGTAAATATTGCATTGTATTTGTAATGTATAATCATGTGCTATCATTATAAGACTCTTGATATGTATATAAGAATGTTGTATAATGATTATAAGTAAAAGGTATATTGTGAAAAAGGAAGTTTCTTCACATAATTTTGATGAACAGTAATTTATGAATAGTACTTGATAAATAGTACTAAAAAAAGTAAAGTTTGTTCTTATGCATCCCTTGTAGTGTAATTAATGATTTCTTCTAATGAGGTTCTTAATTATGTTACGGGAGCATGTTACACCAGGTTGGGATGTGACATGATCATTGATAAAATAATCAATTTTGATAATTTGATGATTAACATGAGAATCTTCTTGAAAAGTTAAGGTGTTTTTTAATTTCTCTTCTACTATGTCAACTATAGATTTTGGTTTCACCTTACAAATAGCAAACCAATCCACCTTATCTCTATGCAAGCTTGGATAGGATAAGTAACATACTTGCATTGCCTGTGATGCAAGTACGAAAGCCTTATATTTATTAAATCATTTACCTAAATTCATAATAATGAGCTTATATTTATTATAAATCTTTGTACTAATGTTTGATGTTAGATCAAGTTAGTCATATTTAAAGAGGACAATATGCTTTAATGGCGATCCCATGTATTCTGCCATAAGTATCTCATTTATATAACTGAAATAATTATCATAATCAATGATATACTTTAATCCTTTTATACAAACATCATTATTTATAGATGCTTGTTTAGATGCTCACTTTTAGTATGAAACTTGTACTTGTTTACAAAGTAAATTGGATATGTTTTCACTTTCTTCAAAGGATTAAATTCAAGTGCTCCTACGAAGTTGTTTTCAATGTAATTATGATTTACCTACATTTTGTATAATAAAAAAATGTATATTTATAAGTACATTTATAGGGTATTAAGGTATCACAATCAATAAAGTAATGTAAAACTCATATAAATTTGAAATTGATATCAAATTCTACATTTACAATAGTAGAAATTTAGAGACACAACTCAGTAATGTACATATTTTTATATACATGTAATAGAAATCATCATGCATTCAAGTTATATCAAATTCATAAATTTTCATAAATATTTAAATTGGAACTTATTTGATAAATTATTGAAATTTTTCATAATTCAATATAATATATGTTTGAGCAACTATATACTCCTTTTCATCTAAAAATTTGGATTTACACTTTTCATATGGATGATTGAGATACTTAAAAATTGATAAAGTATCCTCAATTTGAGGTATTTCACTCTCCTTATCATTTTATGGAACTCTTTGATCCCTTGTGTATACATGAGATTCAAAGTAACATGAACAAAAATGTGTTACCTCCTTAACTAAATAAGCATTACAAATTGAACCTTTCACTCTAGCTTTATTTTTTATATTGTGTTTTAAATGTTACAGAAACCTTTTAAATGGGTTCATTCATCTATACTGTATCTGGCCTGCAATTTTGGCTTCATATTACAAATGTATTGGAAGCTGCTCTATACTATATTGCAATTTTGGTATATCTAATTTTAACTGCAACATTTATTCCATTAATATCTTATTTATAGTTAATGTTTTTTTAAAAATAAAGATACCTTAGTAAAGCTTGTCATACATTAGTTGGTAAAATCTCACACAATGCCATTAACAGTAATCACTACATAAAAACATGATAGTCATGACTTTTTATCTCAAATAACTTTATTTTTCTTATATCAACACACATACTCATATTTAACACATATTCATCAATGAATTTTGCATTCTTCAACCACTCACAATGAACAGATTTTGATTGTTTGTCCAATTTGTAACATATCTTTGGATTTCTTTTACAAAAATTTTTTAAGTTCGCCCTTGATTTGACATTATCTTTTATTTTACCTTGGAGGTTCATGACTATATTGAAAATGTTATCAAACACATTTTTCTTAATGTTCATGACATCTAAATTATGATGAATTAACAACAAACTCCATTATGGAAGATCCTAAAATATGTTTCATTTCTTCCATCCATAATTTTGACACCCACTATTTACTTCTTCTACCTTTAGATCAAAAATTTTCTACAACCCCAACTATTCAATCTCCCTGAGTATTTGTTTAGCTGTCTTTATTAGAGGAGGAGATAACCATTCTAAGTGAATATTTTTGAAATTGTATTTATTTCAACAAAACATATGTCCTTCCAGTAGAAATTTCCTATGGTTATCAAACCATGATTTTTAACCCTATTTAACAAGTAAAAAGCTTAGGAATTTTTCATACAATATAGATATACTAACTTCTTTGTTGTATTCCAATCAAACAACCTATAATATGTAGGAAATTCATTAATAATCCATATCAGAGTAGTGCACATTAGAAAATTATGCTTCTTTGACACATCATAAATCATAATACCATTTTTCTACAAGCTTTTTAATTCAAAAATAAATGTTTGCAAGTAAACATCAAGTTTTTGCTTATGATTGCTTGGCTTGGGAATAATCACTACAAGAAACATGTATTTCTCCTTCATATGCATACTATGTGGTAAATTATAAGGTGTTAATATCACTAGCCATGAAGAGCATGATCGCCTTAACTGTTCAAATGGTTGAAATCCATTTGTAAATAAACCTAATGGAACATTTTAACTTTCTACAATAAAATATGGATAAGTTCTATTGAAATACTTCCATGCTTTTAAATCACATGGGTGAAACATTCCATTCGTAAATAAATTAAATTGAACATTTTGACTTTCCATAAAATCTAGATAAGTTCTAACGAAATGTTTCCATGTTTCTAAATCAAATGGTTGAAACATTACATCTTTTTCTTGACAATGCTCTTTAACTATCACATCTATTCAACGATTGCTTTTAAAGCATATAATTATTGTAACCTTAATATTAATGGAAAGTATAACATTAATAGGATGAGTTCAACGTCAATATTAATAAGATGGCCATAAAACTTACATTGGTTGAGTTTAACATCCACCCTCCAAATGTAACATACACCAATGTCTATAATAATCTATCTCATCCATAAGTAGACCTAACCTTTTTATTAATTTTTTTTAACTCATAAGAATTTTCAACAATTTGATTATCTTTGGGTAATGCATCTTAAAATATTGCATTATATTATTATATCCTTGTTTTGATATATGAGCATATGAGCAACTATTGACATCTTCAAAATTTTACTGCAATTAGACCATAACTCCACATAACATGAATTTAACATATTAAAAAATTATCATGTTTTAACATTATAAGCTTATTCAACATCATTATTATAATCCAAATTTCTAGTAACATCTTGGACCATTTCACAGTCTAAGTTGACTACACACTCAAATTTATAGTCCGTAGATGTTTCTCCATCCACATTCCACTTGGACAATTTCTCAATCTAAGGCAAAAAATATGCAATTTTACCTATTTGATGCAAAAATGGAAGAAATTCCTAATTTGATGCAAAATTTCACTTAGCCACCAAAATGACTGGTGATCATGTGATATAGCGAAAAGTTAATGGAAGTTAGCATTAGATGCTACTTTCATTGATATCCACTCCTTGACATGCATCCCTTAGATTTAAGCTGGGTTGAGCTTAATAATAATAATAATAATATTATTATTATTATTATTATTTAGTATTTTATTTATCACACCCCAACTCAATGTAACATGCTCCCGTAGCATAATTAATAGCCTCCTAAGAAAAGAAATCATTAATTACACAACAAGGGATGTATACAATTTTTTTTATTTATGAGTACTATTTACCAAGCACTATTTATATATTACTATTCATCAGGTTCCATGGTAAAAATTTATTTTCACAATGTACCATTTACTTATTGTCATTATACATCATTATCATATTCACATCGATGACTTATAGCGATATCACATAAGTATACATTACAAATACACCACAATAAGTAATACTGCCAAATGAGTAATGAAGTGCTACATAATGAGAATGACATCTCAGAGTACGTTATAAAAGTCCAAACTGCATCTAGGATAGGGCTTTACGAAAGTCTCGACCTTAGCTAACTATGGATCATTTACTCCTGTCGCTTCCCGATTGTACTAAGTCTTGCGTTTATCAAATGATAAATGCTGAGTATATAACTCAGTGGTCCTATAATAATATGTACATGACATTTTGATATTCAATAATGATAATACCATACCAATATACATATAATATTCATAAAATAATGTACCATCATCATATATTATCAATTATTAACTTATTATATCAATGTTGAACACTTGATACAATAGTATAAGAATATATATCATAAGCAGTCCTCTGTAACTTTTCTTTCATCAGTTGTCATATAAGAGAATCATTATATATATGTATGTATACATATTTGTATCATACATCATCATCATTAATCCTTATGTTTCCATCATATATGGATGATAATGTATGCTTTTGAGAATGCCATCATGTTATGCACTCTCCCTCTGATTCTTTATATCTTTTATCTCATTTTAAAATATTGTGTGCAATTCCTTTTTGTATTGGGTCCCTCTAGGTACAGGTACTCAACTCTTGAAGGAGGTCAATATCATAAAACTGTAGGGTTATGTGAACCTCATCTCCCTAAGGAGAGCCATTGTAACTGTATGATTCCTTTAAGGAATCCATTAATAACTGTATGACCCAGTAAGTTTCTTTTTCTATAACATCTCTTTTTCTCTCTTTTATCCACCTTATAACTTCTCTGTAATGTTATGAATATGTCTTTATATATGGATGATTCATGTCATGATGCATAAATGATGCTTTAATGCTCATATGCAATAATGATCATATAATACCATTCGCAATATAAACTCATTGCTGTGCTATCACAAGCAGTCCATGGGGAAAACATCATTTCAAGACCTTTAATGGGTCAAGAAGTGAAAAGTACAAACCTGCTATGGACTTTCCTTTATCCAAATTCCTTGATGGTACTTGTGAATCTTCACTACCTATAACATTACAAAGTATCCATACTTAATAAAAGAATAATTTATATAAAGATTTCAACATATATCAAGTTATAGGTAAAGCACCATCCTTATTAACCATTTTACAACAAAATTTCATCTTAACTAGTAGTTTACTCGAATCGAGTGGACCTATACTTTACTTGAGTTTGTTACTGTTTTTATAGGTCTCATTTTCCAGCATCCAACTCGACTCGAGTTTGCTGCTGCCTATATGGGTCATGTTTCCAGCATCCAACTCAACTCGAGTTTACTGCTGCCTATATGGGTCATGTTTCCAGCATCTAACTCGACTCGAGTTGAACCATACTTGACTCAAGTTTGTTGCTGCCTCCATTTTTAAACCACCTAAAACACCTCCAAATGTTTCCCTGAGCTTCCTAACTCATTATCATAACCAAATCAACTTCAAATCACCTCTAAAACCTACCCAAAACATCAATTTAACACAATTTAAAGTCTAATCATCCATAAAAAACAATTCATCATTTACAACACATCACAAGCTTGTACCTTCTATAACAATCAACAAATCAATTCAGTTTGTTTATAACTATTCATTAACAAATTCAAACTCAACTTCACATAATCAAGAACTCAAATCATCATACCACAACCATATCTTTGCCCTACAAAAATCATAAGAAAATAACTCAAGGGAAAAACATATATAAGGAATAAAATAAACAACAACACTCTTCAATTCATACTTCCTCTTACCTAGATCACAATCCCTTGAAGATTTGAGTTTAAGAAGAACAAGAAAAGAAAAGAAAAAGAAGATGAACACATGAGTAAAGCATATAAAACACCAAAAGAACATGGAACCCAAAAGCTATGCATGATTTTACCTTGAATTGCTATGGTTTTGATTTAAGCTAGGTCAAAAGCACAAGAGAGGAAGAAGAAGAAGAAGAAGAAGAAGAAGAAACCGTATGATTTGGGAGGAAGAAAAAAAAACCTAACTTGCTTATTATTATTATTATTATTATTATTATGATTATTATTATTATTATTATCATCATCATCATCATCATCATCATCATCATCATCATCATCATCATCATCATCATCATCATCATCATCATCATCATCATCATCAAGTTAGGAAGGGTCCAATAATATGTAGACACTTGGCAAACCCATACCACTTCCTTACAAAACTTTCTTTCCTCTCCTCCTTATTAATTAAAACATCATTATGACATCATACCATACTTACCACTCATTTAATATAATATAAACATAAATCCTACATAATTTTAATTTCCAATTATAACCTTAATTTTCATTAAAATCTCTTTTGTATCCTATCTTACCATTTAATATACCATTGCTTCTAACTTTACTTTAACTTGTACTTATCTATCTTAAACCATACTTTATTATATAATAACATGTTAAACATACCAAGCATCAACTAACAAACTTTAATTTCATTATAAAACTTCATTCAAAGCATTCAACAAAAACATATTTGATTTACTTCTTTATTGTATCTTCACTTCAATACTCATCTTTTCGCTTTATTTTCATTCCTGTCTATAAACATTCCAAACCATATGCAACTTCCTTGCTCTATAAGACATTTCCTTCATATTTATCACATCAAAGTATTTATGCATCTTATATGATATATATATTTCATGCACTAATTAATCTTTAACTGTAACACATGCATAAAATACAAATACATAGGGATGCTATGTATGTGGATGTGATATTATTATTATTAGTATTTAGTATTTTATTACTATTATTATTGTTGTTATTATTATTTAGTATTTTATTATTATTATTTATTATTATTATTATTATTTATTATTATTATTGTTATTTATTATTATTTTTATTATTTTTGTTATTATTATTATTATTACTTAGTATTTTTTTTATTATTATTAAGTTTTATTATTATTATTATTTGTTATCATTATTATTATTAATATTATGAATATTTTTTTATTATTACTATTATTACTTTATTATTATTATTATTATTATTATTATTATTATTATTATTATTATTAAGCTTAATTCAACCCAAATCCAAGGGACACATGCCAAGGGAATGGACACCAATGAAAGTGGCATCTAATGCTAACTTGTCATTAACTTTTTGCCACATTACATGGTTGCTAGTCATTCTAGTGGCCAAGTTAGATTTTACCCAAATCAAGAATTGCTTCCATTTTTACATTAAATAGGTAAAATTATATATTTTTTGTGTCACACCCAGTCCATACCTGGAGTAATATGCTCTCGTAGCATATACGACAATCCTCCAAAAGAAACCGTCACATACACTACAAGGGATACGGAATACATATAAGGATACGTCATATGGGGGCAATACGTATAATGGTGGTAAAAATAATCACAGCGATAAACTATAAACCTTGGAGATCAAATGATCAAACCCATACATTAATACTTCTGAAAATCCATATACACAAGGGTTCAAAATCATTACATCAAATTTAACAAAACCACCATCTTAGTACAAACGTCTACTGCCACTATAATTAATACAATCTAAAACAAACTAAACAGTAAGGAAGCAAGCTCTGCTGTCCGGACCACCTCAAAAATGGGATTTGCTGTCAAATCCAATCCCTCCTGCTGACACTGACAGTCACTTCTCGGTACCCTCAACAGTTGGCTCCGTACCTACGTCCATCAATTGATAAACGATGAGTCGAAGACTCAGTGGTGCTAGTAACAAGCAAGCATTCATATAATCATAACACATACAAGCAATACAACTCAGGCTATCAAAACAAAGGCAACAAGAATGTGGCATGCAACCATGCTATGCACCCCACTTCTTTTCTCATCTCTTTTTCCCCTTTTATCATTTCATTGTGCACAATTTCCATCCATGCTGGGTCCCTGTATGTATCGGTACTCATCTCCCGTAGGAGGGCATTTCTATCCGGGTCTTTAAACCCCTTTTCTTTTTCACGGTATGTCTCGAGACTCATCTCCCGTAGGAGGACAACCATAATATACGATTCCATTATGGAATCCTGCAATATATGACCCATCATGCCTTTCCTTTTCATTTTCCACTCTTTTTCTACATTTCTCAATCCCAATATTCATGCTCAAGCCAATATGCTTATAATCAATTTCAAAAACAAAGCCATCTTAAGCAATTAACACAATCATAACATAATCATACAAAGCATATACATAAATGATCCATAGACAACATTTCCAAGCCTATCTTGGCCTCACACCAAAAGAACATAAATTAGCACAAACTAGCACAAACCTGGAATGAAGCTACTTCAAGCTCAAATCCGTAGCTAACTTGAAAAATGTGTTGATTTAAGCTTCCACAAGCCTTAAAGCACTCAGAATTGGTAACTTTAGGGTTTTGGGGCCAAATTTAGGGTTTTGGGTGGGAAAATACTAAAGAAAATCTGATGTTTATCTGTTTTAAAACGTCAATTTTAAGTCGCGTATGGCCGTACCAATCACTTACGCTCGTACCAACCTAAAATCCCTGATGCACATATTTTCCTGCGAGTTGTGGTACGCCCGTACGCCCATATGGTACGCTCGTACCACCCAAAATTTCCTGATGCACAAAGTTTCCTGCGAGCAACGGTACGACCGTACAACCTCTTGGTGCGTCTGTACCACCTCAAAGGAATTTGGTATGCCCATACGGCTACCTGTACGCCCGTACGACTACCCGTACGCCCGTACTGCATGCCTAAAATCAGGACATGCCTAATTTGAAGCCCCTAACTCGCCCGAAAACTGCTAAAACACTCCAAACCAACTGAAACACGTCAAAATCACTATCCCTCATCCAACCGAGAAGTCATGCTTCCCAATAAGGCGACAATATCATGAAATACAATCACAATCAACATCATACATCCACATATACAAGCAGACATACAGATATACATACATGTATATACATTATCATCATATAGCAAAACTCATATGCATACAGACCTCTAAACACAGATGTGACATTTTATCCTAAATTGGGAAATTACCTCATTCCACTTTCCAATATTTTCATTTTCCTCACCACATGTACCCTTCCATAAATGTATTTGTCATGTCTTTTCGCTGCGTAACATACTCCCGTAGTATGACTGTCAACTTTCCATTCTTAGAAAATTAATAATCATTCTACAAGGGATTTCATATATAAAACTATACATTTTTTTTATATATAAATAGGCATCATGATCCACCATCATTAATTACATTTTTACTTGATTAATTGTATAAACATACATACCAGTTATTATATATATATATATATATATGGATCGTGATAAATTATTACCGTTGTAATTATTAGTATTGTCAATCACTTTAAGTACTGCCAAAGTACCAAATTATAAAGTAGCATAAAATTTACTAAATAGAAGTCTGATGTGAAAACCAAGTCCTTACTAATGACTTATTTGTTTGTCCAGCTGCCGACGTCACTAATGCTCCTGATCCTTGACTTTGCTAGTTCCTGCGTTTATTAATTGACAAACGCTGAGTATAAAACTCAATGGTGCTAGCATAACATATATTATAAACATCATAATAATCATATGTCATCATAATTCAATTCCATCAATATATAAATCTCATGATGTAATAATCACAAATAATTATCATATCAATTAATTGTAAAGCATCATTTTGCATATCATATACCATTTATCATTAATAATCATCTCTTTTATTATCCATAATTATCATTTTAGTTATCATTAATTATTCACATCTATTTTCTATGTCGTTATTATCATTTTCAATATCACAATGAATATCATATCATCATTATTTAAATATTATTATCATTATAGCATATTATATCATCGTCATTATTAATATGTATAACATATTATCATCATTATATATATCATTATAATTCTTCATAATTTAAATATGAATGTCATGGTATGTATGTTCATCATGATCATTAACATATATGCACATGAGTGCAAAATATCATACCATGCATTATATCATCATCATATATTCATGATTAATGTTATTTATGAGAATGCATTCATGTTATGCATTCTTCCTCATATTTTTCTGTATCATTTCATATCATCTGCCCTTTTCACATTCTGGGCCATTTCATTATATGCGCATGTTAATGAGTGTTTCATATCATAACATATTTGTGGTTCAACAAACTGGAACCCATTTCTCATTCTTTATCTTTCCCTTTTATTTCTTTTCTTTCATATCATTTCTTTTTCATTTAATTCCCGTAGAAATTTATATCATATTACCCAGTATTTTCCATTTACCATTTTTTTCTCATATTCAATCATTTTCCTCCTTTCTTAATTCTCTATGTCATGTTATGTCATGTTTCATGTTTAATGCATTGATGTTTATGACATGGTAAATATATATAACATTATATCATAATTAATTATGTAATGCTATTTCATTACCATACCATCGCCCCCTTTGATCTTTTAAACTTTCAAACAACTAGCACAAAACTGCAATGTCTTTTCCTTTGTTTAAATCCCTGGGTGGTTCGTGAGGATTATCCACTGATTTACCTAATTCATAAATATATGTTTATTTTTAATTAATAATTGAAATTCCATTATTAATCATTTATTATTCATATTTAATAATCCATATAATCAGTAAATCACACATTAATTTAATTCATTTACTGTATCTTAATATTACTGAGAAATTCATGTCACTATATACTGTTATATCACTATTGACTTCTATTAACTATTAATTAATATTTTATTATTATTTTAAATATAAAACTCTTTTTCATTAACATAACCTTACTTATATAACCATAATCATATAATCATTTAGTTATTCCTTAATTAAACCATTGATATCGTATTATCAATTACTAGCCAATTAATATCATCATATTGATTACTTATTAATATACAGGGCATATGACTTAACAATGTCTTAATATCATACTATTCATAGACCAATGTTAATTGGTTATTTTGATTATTAACTCAAAAGATTTAACTTAAAATATACATATCCCTTATGTTTAATTTAATCCATTAGCATAACATTATTAGAAGTATTATCTTTTTAACTTCTTACTCAAAACTTCTTATCTTATCCTTACTTACTCTCTTAAATACTTAACATAGATAAACTTCTACTTCACTTAGACAAATGACTTAGTAATATTAACTTAATTTCAATATGTCCTTATTATCTTATAACCTCTTATATATACCCTTGTCGCACCCTAAATTTGAGCCTCTCGGATTGATTGGGATGAGCCGGACTATTTCTTCATTGCTTTGCCTTTGCGGGCATTCCCGGTTCATTCAGGTGCAGTTCAGGGTTTGTTTAGGTTGCTTAGGGTATGTTTTGG
>CANYBF010322330.1:0-11268 GCA_948192965.1 Dalechampia spathulata
TATATATATATATATATATATATATATACCCATAATGGTATCAGGAGATGAATGGATTGTAAAGATAGTAATGAAGAAAGAATTGTTTAAGGGTTAAAAGAAACTTACATGGGTAGTGGAAATATTAAAGGCTGAAGGGATTTTTTTAGATTGATGAGGTCATGATGTTCCTATCACAGAAAGTCTCTAGCGAAAAAGAAAAGAAATTAGGGATTGCAGATTTTAAATTTGGGAAAAAATAATGGGCCTTATTTATATGGATCTTTGGGTTAAATTGATTTAATTATTTTAACATTGGTTTATATTAATTATAAACCATCTTATGGGGGCATTGTTTCTACCAAAAATTAAATTGACTTTAATTAATTTAAAAAATTAAATAAATTAATTTTTATTAATTTGTTTAATATTTTTGTTAATTGAATGATATTTAATATTTAAGTCATTAATTAATTTAATAGGTCTATATTAACTAGTTTATATCAAAACTAAATTGATTTTAATTAAATTAAATAATTAAATAAATTTATTTAATAGGCTTAATTTCCTAGGCATACGAGATGAATGCAGTTATCATGTTGATTATGAAGGAAGTGAAGGAAGTGAATACGTGAGATAAAGGCAGTTATCAATATTTAAGGATGACGGTTCTAAGAAAAAATAAATAGCAAAATGGAAAAGGAGAAAAGGAGGAACAAAGAACCATCAACAAAAATCACTCTGAAACAAATATCATTCTAGCATTTATTTTATCCAGCCTTTTATTTTATTTTTTGCACTCTTGCTTTAATTTTCAATTGCCCTTTTATTCATTCATCATACATTCTTGTTTAAAATTATTTAATTTCCTGACCATAATTCTCTAGTACGAGCAAATCAAAGATCTATAATTTTTTTGATTGGGAGTCAGAAGGTGCACATAGTTTGAGAACATCTCAATTCTTTAGCACACTCACAAATCAAAAATCACATAAATATAAAGTTTCCATAAGTCACTATGAGCAACAGTCTTCTTATAATCATCTTCTCCAACTTCTGTAATGTAAGATAATCATATTCTTCAGCTTCTGTAATATAAGGATTCTTTATAGTTGATTTTAATAATTTTACCATTTGTGTGGCTACTACAAAACTAGAATTAATGCAAGGTTGATGAGCCATTTTTGAGGAATTGCATGGTGGCATTTCGTATAAGAGCACTTTCATTTTTAAATCAATGTCTGGAAACACTCGAGATATTATAGCCATATTCTATCTAAAGTAGTCAAAAGAACTGAATTAGCTAAGAATGATGCACCATTGGTATGATCTTCTCAACATATCCAAATTACATAAAATAATACCAAAGTTGAATATACTAAATGACCATAAGTACATTATCCTATCTATGTGTGCTATGATAAATTTTAATTAAGAGTATCAGAAACAACCATTAATAATGAATGTTAAACAATAATTGAAACATTACAAGATCGAGTAATTTTAAGCACCAAGTACCTGTTTGGATGAAATAATGTTCAGTAATTCAATTCAATGCTTCAAAATCATGGCATTAGAATAACTATCCATTAATTAACAACTTTTTCCAATATGACATTAGATTTCAAGAAACAAAACCATTAATAACCTCCACAACATACAATAGATGCATTCAAAAGTAATAAACCTTAAAGATAAAATGAAAAAAGGAAAGAACATAATCAAGCTTTTAGAAACAAAATGAAATGAGAAGGAAAACAACTTACGATGATAAGATGTTTTAGTAACAGTATACAAAAAGCACACTCAAAAGTCTCATTAAGAACATCAAAAAAATTATTCTTTTTCTTGCTAATATTATTATCATCATCATGAACATATTCAATTTTCACCACTTAGTAATTCCAAAAACATCTTCAATTTCACCACTTAGTAATTCAAATCTCTTTTTAGTTTTCTATTTTTCACTAAGCTTAACATCAACTTCAATTTCCCTTATTTTAGCAACTAATTGATTTCTTCACCGCCAACCACGTCAACAGAGATGATGTCATCATCATTGGAACAATCAGGAAGTGTCATTGAAGAGAAGAAGGGGTTGTTTGGCTTAGCTAATTTAGCTTAAAAGCATTTAGTGCTTATAAATTATTATGAACTTATAAGCATTAAAAATTTTAAGTAGTTAAGTGTTTGATTAAAAAATTTATAGATGGCTAATAAGCAAATGAAGTGGTTTATAAAAACTAACTTATAAGTAGGCTTATTATTAAGATAATTAAAAAGGATATATAGTTATTTTATCAAAACATTGATGTATGTTACTTTATTTTTTTATGAAACTATTGAAATATATTTAATTTATATTAAAATTTAATTTTATTATTGGATGAATATTTTTTATAATTTAATATTTTATTAGAATATATTTATTATCAAAATTTTAATGTATATTAATTTTTTTACTATAATTAATATAATTTAATTTATATATAAGTTTAATTTTATAATAAGATAAATGTTTTTATATTTAAATATTAAATTAATTTTTAAAAATTTTATTATTTTGTAGTTAATGAGTTGCAATATATAAAATAAAACATATATTCATAACAAACTTTAAGATAATAAAGAAAAGAAAACATACCTTCATAACACATTTAATTTTGATAATGTTCACATGATTTTGTGCGTTGTGAGCATGCTAGAGAATTTAAGTGTTCTCAAATTGTTTGTGACTTCTAACTCCTAATCAAAAAATTATGGATATCTGATTTCCTTGTACTAGATAATTAAGCTTAAGAAATAAAACAATGTTAAATAAGAACGTACTATGAATAAGTAAAAGGATAATTAAAATTAAATAAAGATTGTGCAAAAACAAAACAAAGACTAAATAAAATAAAGGCTAGAATGAAATTTGCTTTAGAGTAATTTTCTTGATGGTTGATTATTGATCCTTTCTCCTTTTTCCATTTTGTTATTTATTCTCTCTTAAAACAATCGTTCCTAACTATTGATAATCGTTTCCATATCATGTATCTAATTCCCTAATTTCATCCATAACTAGAGTCTATTATCTGACAATTGCCTTTATCACGTACTTTAAAAAAATTAAGCCTATTAAATTAATTAATGATATAATTTACTAAACATAATTTAATCAATAAAAATATTAAATAAATTAATATAAAATTAATATATTTAATTATTTATATATCATTTAATTAACAAAAAAATATAAATAAATTAATGTAAAATTAATATATTTAATCATTTAAATTAATTAAAATCAATTTAATTTATGATAGAAACAATATCCTGATAAGATGGTTTATAATTTATAAATCTATCTTATAACTTATATATGAAATAAAAGAAAAAACGTTTAAACATACCCACCACTTAACAAAAATAAAAATAAAAAATAAAAGCACACGTTTTCCCAAAAATTGAAATCCCTAGAATTCCTTTTCATTTTGAAATTACTGCTCGTCCTTCTTCCCTTTGAACTTCTTAAATGAGTGCCCTCCTCTCAAAATCATCTTCACTAACCATCAAGAAAAATTATAAGTCCCTTCATGTATATATATAGATTTATATATACATATATATATATATATATATATTTTTTTTTTTTGTCTGACATAACCTATATTTATCAATTTACTACTCTATGTTACCAATACTTAAACTTTCTTTTGTTATAGCTACTTCCAACAACTCATAGCTAAAAAAATTTTAGCTATTTAATGGTCCCTTTCTTATTTTTTCTTTAAACAAACTTATCACCCACCTTTAACATACACATACTATATATATATACATACATACATACATACATACATACATACATACATACATACATACATACATACATACATACATACATACATACATACATACATACATATAAATAATGACAAACCCTCACACCCACTCACATTATAAGTATATAATAATATAATATTACATATATACATTATACATATATTATATTATATCATACTATAATAATATATGTATAATATGATGATAATACTTATGATCCCTTCACATTTTAAACATGACCTCATTACATCATCAACATATGCACCCATATAAAGTACTACCTCATGTATTTGGATAACCAAATAAATCAACCAAGTTAAAAAGCTTAACCAAATAAATCAACCAATTTAAAAATCTTTGCCTTAAATTATACCTTGTTTATCCAATATTTAAATGGTATTCATAAACACCAATTTGATCTTAACTTCTGTTAATCTTTTTGTATGAAAATGATAAACTCATTAGGCTAAAAGTCAAGTATTCTAATTTTGATACAACCTATTAGAATACACACTCTAACACTCCCAAGCAATATTGCCCTTCCAAATCTATTCTTCCAAAAATTAAAAATGAATAAAGCAACTACAAAATGACAATAACAAGTTAACTAACTTTCTTTCTCGAACATATTAGCATAACTCTATGATGATACTATTGTGATTTTATGATGAAATTGTTATGGTATTTATGATATTTCTGCTTATAAAAAATTTTGCGATTATTATGTTATTGTTGGAACTTTGTTAGATTTTGGTCAACATGAATGAATGGGGCAATGATAAAAAAAATAAGAACTTTGCTAGGAGAAATGAATCAATTCCTATTTTCTAGGCATATAACATTATCATAAGATAGTTTAAATTACTACTCAACCTCTAAAACTACAAAATAGTTTAGGAATGTCTTACACCTATGAGCTTAAAACATAAGTTTTGGTTACACTTCCCTCATTGTCATTAATAGATACAAAAAAAAAATCTAATCACGTACTTGTAAAATGCATCATTATTGCAGGTCCTTCCTCTTTCTCTAAATCTTTACCTACACTTACACCTACACCTTCTCCTACAAGTACTCAACCTCAACAATAGGTAACTTCATTTCATTGCCTCTACATCATACTTCCCCATATTCTACTCATTATTCCCTAATTACTTTTATTAAATCATGGCCTCGAATTCTAGATGGATAGGCTATATAAGTGAATGATCTAACCCTACACTTCTCTTATTGATATGAGAAAGCCAAAATTTGGCCTCTAATTTAGTTATCGATAACATAGATTCCTTTCTTAGCTTCTTTACTTTTAGCAGCCTATCATTTTTCATCCAAGGATTATAACTCCATCTTCTGAGCTATGCCCATGTCCATCACCCTTAGAGATGTATTCACCCTAACAAGCCTATTACTGGTAGGTGTTGAGGTACCGATTCTCATCAAGAGTACAGAGTCTTTTAATGGCTATGATACAAAGTATTCCACCTATGTAGCTCTGATCAAAGGTGCAATGGGTTAGCTACAACATCTTAAGATGGAGCATACATGCTTCATATAGTGTTTATTATGTAGAGTCATCTTTTACCCTTCATCAGCCTAATTGAGCAATGAGTACCTCTTAGTGGCTCAATATATTGCCCATAAAGGAAGGTGCACACTTGGTACTATGTTATTGGTTATATTCTACAATGACTTTGCCAAGATTGTTTCATATGAGCCAATTCTTAAGATGGGTGGAAGTGCTTAGTTGATGCATCTATGGTTGTTCCCCTACTTTCCAGCACTAACAGATCCCATCTATTAGAAAGATTTTCATGGCTAGTTACACATGCTTTATGATTAAGGCTACCATCATAGATTATTTCTAGAGGCTGATCTTTAATACATTTTCTTCTCCATTCCTATTCTTTAAGGATACTAGTGAGGACTACATCTTATCGATTTGGGTAAGGAACTATTTTCCTAGTGGGGTTCTTCACACTATAGTGACTAGGGCAGCTTTCACCCAACCCTGCCTACTCTTCAAAGGTAGCACTTCTTCTAGTTTTCCCATATTAGGCAAAGCTATTAAAGAGCCTTACATTCACTTTCTTTAGTGTAGACAGTTTGGTTTTCAGCAGGTTATCATCAATTAACATCCTTTATGCTCAACTCTTAGTAATAGAGCTAGTTATAATAGATTTATAGTTGAACAAGCTTGGGGAACCTATGAGAAGAGTCTCTTATAGCCTCTTATATATGAGTTAGATCATTCATCCAATAATCTTTATAGTTCATTTTAGACTTGGTGGACATCTATTTTTGAGAATCTTACCGTACTAGGTATTGTTACTACTTTCCTTCTTATTTCCCTTTCTGTTAATATGCTTATCCTTTTAACTTTCCATTAACATTGCCTCTATGTATAGATCCAATGATAACTCATGTTGACTGACTACTCTTAAAGATGACACAACCATCTCCATTAGAAGAACAATATCATATCCATAAGTAAGTGCAAATGGAATAACACTTATAGCTTCTCTTTTTGATGTTTTATATGCTTATAAAGTCTAAGATAGAATCCTATACCAATCTCTTTAGTTATCTTCTAACATCTTCTCTAGAATATTAATTAGTACCTTATTTGATGCTTTAGCTTACCCACTCACTTTGGGGTAATGTGGGATTGAGTTGATTAATAAATATCTTTACCTTTTCACCAGTGAACATAATCTCATGATTTATGGTGATGGATTATGGGTACTAAAATGGTGAATCAAATGCTCCTTAATGAACTAGATATGTTAACACTAGATTTTTTCCCTCGCATATGCATGCTTAGTTGTCTTTTTATGCGCATATTACAACTTATTTCTTTATCAGGATGGCTTGACATAGGTTATTATTCTTGAGATTAAGTTGCATACATAAATTTTATGTCACCACAGGTTATTTAGGCTTATATAAAATGGCCACCATTTGGCTTATGCAAGGTGGCACCTTTGGTAGACTTCCAACTATATGCATAGTACATAGTTGGAGGAAGGGGATTTTATCCCACATTGCCAACCTAGGGTTGGCACACCTCCCAAGGCTTTTATAAATAACCTTAAGTATTAGCCTTACAAAGGAAGAGGAAGTCAGAAGATAAAAAAAATTTAATTCAAAGGCATAAGCTCTTTCAAAATTCAAATAAACACCTAATTAAACAATTAATTAGGATTAATGATAAATTTGATTCACTAAAACTCAAAGATCTTGGGATTTGGAGAAGATTTTGCTAGCCTGGGTAAGCCGTTTCTACTATTTTTCTTTAATTTCATGCATTAATTTATGTTTTGGTTGCTATGCCAAACACTACAATGTCATTTAGGGTTTGCCAATATCCTAAATGGCTTGTAGACATCAAATAATTGATATCTTTATTCATGTTTTCACTATTTTTATTTGATGAACATAATATGTACCACATATACCATTATATGCAATGTATATCATCTGTTCAAACATAAATGTGTGATGCATATTATATATGTCTGACATATATACATGATATGTGACATATCTAGCCTTTTTCTTTAATATGTACAACACATAATACATATTATGCACCACACATATCATTTGGGATTGACAGAAATCCATTTTTCAAATGTTTTTCAATTTGGCTTTGAATTTCCTTAATGTTTCTAACGTGTTTGTGGTCTCCTAATGACTTAAACGTATTAGGTCTATCATAAATCATCACTTTTTATTTGATTTTAGCTTCAAAATTGAATCTATTTTAGTTAAATGTCATTTTCAAGTTAATTGCTTATGATTAACATGGTTGAAGTCTGATTGAGTGTCGATCCATACCTTAATTAATGCTTAGGATATTAGGGTCTCTCAATTATGATTTTTATGATCTAAACTAATTGATTTTGCCATTAAATCAATGTTATTTGACTTTGCTTTATTTTCAATTAAAATGCTATTTTTGATTGATTTTTATGTTTGTTGCTATTACAAATAAATCTTAGTTGGATGTTGAATCAAATTCTAAGTGATTTTGAAAAAGGATCTTAGAATCTTCCAATTATGCTATGATTGATGTTTGCCTAAAAAAGATTATTTTCATAATTGTTTATTTCCATATTTACATAAATGTTGTCGATACATTTTAGGGGCTGATTCTTAATTCATGTCTACTTATGACAATGAATTGATTAAAACATCCTGACATTCCTTTTATAACTTTATTTCCTTTTCTGAAACTTTCCATTTTAGCACTTTCCATATTTAGCACTTTCCATATTTAACACTTTTCATATTTAGCACTTTCTATATGTGGCACTTTCCATATTTGGCATTTTCCATCTTTGAAACCTTTCTTTTTTAGAAACTTTCCTTTTTTGTGCTTTTCATAATCGTGCATTAGGGCTCGTGCTACTCAAGGATTCCGTGAAATGGAGGAGATGTTACTACACATCTTAGATTTTATAATAATAAAGACCCCTTTGTGATAGAATATGCATTTATTTTATTAGTTTTTCCTCAGTTTGTATTATTTTTATCCCCAATGTATCCCTTGATCTCTACTATCCTTTTCATTGATAATAACTTAAGTTTATTTTGTATGGATGGTTTTACTTTATATTTTCCATAATATATGTTATGATATGTCATGTTACATGCCATATCACACATAACTATGCCATGTCCTATGCCACTATGCCATGCCGTATCACTATGTCATGCCATGTCACATACCACCTCACATGCACATCTTTATGCCATATCACTATACTATGCCATCATTTCACATGCCATATATATGCCATGTGATGCCATACTCATATCATATAGCTTTATATATCATGCTATGCTTTTCCATATTATGTTATGTTATGCTTATCGTTATCACATGTCATGTTGCATGCTTACTTTTATTGTCTTACTTGATCGTCTGCCTAGGATAATTAATCCAATTGAAATGGAAAAATTTAAATTGAAAACTCTAAGAAAATAAATCTTCACCACCCAAACTCATCTCTAAAAGGTTTAACTTAGCACTCATGGTATGGATCGATTGATCCAAATTTGAAACCATCCAATGGTGACTCCAAACTTGTGACCTTTTTGAGTCTATATCATTGATTGAGGTATCCCCTCAAGAAGATGCACTTTTGCTCTACACAAACCCTAGTGCTGTCTGTCACAAGCCTTGCTTTGGGTCATGACGAAAGCCCCACCCACAATGGCAACTCCATTGGGGACCTACGATGAAAGAGTGCTGGCATTGAAATCTAAGAGTTTCCATATCAATTTTCCCATTCTAGTTGGATTAATTATATTGCATATTATGTACATAGTTTATGTTTACACACACCACCTTTTGTCTTAAGTCAAACCAGTGATTGAGGGTGAGTGAGTACATTAGACTCTATTTGACTCCTCGGGAAAGCAAATCTGCCTTCACAACTCACTACCTTGTACTGTTAACCGTCAATGATTCCTTGAATGGATAGACATTAGATATAATCCTATATTGATGATTCCATTAATTTAGATAGGTTATGGACAACATGGCAGAGGACCTTGGCCTGTTCTTACCAAACTAAAGCCTATGTAGCTAACCATAAAAAATTCTAAAAATAGGATTGTTAACGAGAGAGATACATCTCGCCTTATGGGGCAAGATGACTGTTATGGTATGCAGGGTAACCATTATAATTAAGTTAGTAAAATCGATGACTTAGAGGTGTCATTTGTTTAGAGTAAAATAAAGTACCCTGAGAGTTATGTTTATAAAACATTGTGTAGCCCTTATACCATGAATATATATACCTTGGGCACTCCTCAATGCGCTAAACTCAATTACATGCTTTCAGGTATGTTTTAAGTTATGAATAATGAATCAGCTATGATTTCATATCTATCTTGTTCAGAGTAGATAAAAATGAGGGATGATTTTACTGTATAAACCTTTAATACAATGTCTTAGGTAGTGAATATGATAGAAATGGATTTAGAATTTTTGAAAGTTCCTAAAAGTTCCTAAGCATAAGCGATTGATGATAAAATTTCAGGGATGAAATTTCTTTGAAGGGGGAGAGAGTTGTCACATCCACATTAGAGACCCTAGTAGTTTTATACTAGTGTGTATGACTGATAGGATGTACACGTATTTATCTGTGTATGTATGCAATTGATGATTGTAAGGGATGTTGCTTATTTGATTGTGTATGTCTTATGGAATAATTGCTAGGTTGGGATGTGATGAGATCATATGAGAATTAGGAAAAAGATGATGTTTCGGGGTAGCTTAGATGGTTGCCGCCTTATTGAGAACTGTGTTTTCCCCTAGAGTATAAGGGGCAGACTATGATGCTATTGAGGATATAGAAGTGTATATGTGTGAAAGGAGGTTTAGGTACCCTGGGAGTGAGCTAGAGTAGTGATGGAGATGAGAGTGGAGTGTGGTACGGGTGTACGGGTCATCGTACGGGCATACCAAACAGGGGAATTGTGGAGAGTTAAGCTCTTGGAGGCCGTACGGGCGTACCAAGGAGGGGTCCAGCCGTACGCGTACTCGCAGGAAATCAGGTTTGTCAGGTGGATTGTGGCCGTATGGGCGTACCAAAAGGGTGGTACAGCCGTACCATAGCTCACAGGAGGTTAGATTTGTCAGGGTTTTTAGTTCCGTATGGGCGTACGGGTACTGGTACGGCCGTACGCGACCGATTATTGACTTTTTAAACAGGTTTGAACGGATAGATAAGGACCTTTTCCAAAACCTAAACTGCCCTAAACTCTCTCAAATATTAGGGTTTTGGTATCTAAAGAGGGAATAGCTCAAGAATTAAAGGTTAAAGCTAGAAGAAGGTTACAGAGGGACTACGAGCATATGATAGGCAAGTCACGATTCCAGGTTAGTGCTTCTTATATTCATCGTTCATGTTTCTATGCTTATATTCATGTAAAGAGCATAATAAACCTCTCTCTAGGAGTTAATAATCCTAGAAATAGGAAGATAAGGGAAGGAAGTACTTGTATGAAGAAGGTAACTAGGGGTTTGATGAATAAATATGTGTTTATGACTGTTGATAAGTGAAATGATTGATGACTTATGATATGAATGATGAACCTACTTGACTGATGTGCAAGATGATCTATATGTGTGTGAATGATGTGAATGATGACTTATGTCATCATAATGTTTGATGATGTGTATTCCCTAAAGAATGACGAGATGTTGCATGAATATCATATCATTAATCATAGATATATATATATATATATATATATATATATATATATATATATGAATACATTCATGGCATGCATAGAGTGTGGATGATAGAGGAAAGGAAAAAGAGAGCTCTATGCTCCAATCATATTGGGTCATAATGATGATGGGATTCCTTTAAGGAATCATTTAGATTATAGCCTCCCTAAGGGGAGATGAGTCTCGAGACCTACAGTAGGTTATGGGTGCTA
>CANYBF010322334.1:0-10131 GCA_948192965.1 Dalechampia spathulata
TAAAGAAATTACAAAATAAAAGAATATAAAAAAATTACAAAAGATAATAGAAATAAATAATATTTATAAATTACAAAATGAATATTTTAAATTTATAAATCAAAATAAAATAAAAATAAGATTTTTTAGATGGTATAAAATTATAAAAGAAGACCATATAAGTCCAGTAATGGTAAGGGATAAGAGACCAGAGTATGTCAAGCTATGTTGGCAGCACCTAAGGCACCTGAAGAGTATAGTGCAATTTGTAAGCAGGTCTTTGAATGTCTAGGTTCAACATTTGAAACAGTAAAGCCAGCAAAATCCAAGTCAAGTAAAGCATCTTCCAAAAAATCTCATGGAAGGCATAAAATTCAATTAAGTTCAAGCTAGGAGTTGACAACGTCATCTAGTACGTCATCCTCCACCTCAAATTCTTCAGATCATGCATACAGTAATGAAGATGATTGTTATAATATTGTAAAACCAATAAGAAGAAAAGATAAAAAGAAAATAAAAAAGAGAAATAAAAGAGAAAAAGAAAAAAGAATCCTCTGAAAACTCAGAATAAAAGGCAGAAGGAACCTTATTCCTTCAAATCCTTGTAAAAATATAGGTTGAGTATTTAATGGCAGGCAAACTACTGTTCATCAACAGTAAAAGCAAACAGTAATATTCTGTGATAGACAAGTTACTGTTCATTAACAGTAAAATTCAACAGTAAAAGATTCGAAGAATTTTGTTTAAAAAGGGAACTTATCCCCTTGTGAAATCATCAAATCATTTTTTTCTCTCTCTCTCCATCTCCCTCTATCTCTGCCTGCTCCTCTAGTTCCTTCCATTCTTCCTTTGTTCAAGAATTCTATTGGTAATTCGAAGTAACTTATTCAAAGAGAATTTTATAAAATTTTTATAAGTTAAGTTCTTCTATTTTCTTTTCTTAAGTAAGTTATATTCGTATAACTGAAATTTCTAAGGTCATATTTACGACACTTTCTCTTCTCCCCCCTCATTCAGACTTATCTCTGGGGATCCCAGGATAAGGCTGCAGGAACCTTAAAAACCCTTGCTTGTTGAGAATTATTGCATGCTATGTAAAAATTTTAAAATAAAAATAGATTCACTAAATAAACTGTTCCGATCCATTGCAAGACGTATAATAAACTAAATAAACTCTTCTGATCCATTGCAAGACATATAATAAACTAAATAAACTATTTTGATCCATTGCAAGACTAGGTAAAGTAATTTATATGAAAAAAATTATTATTATAAGTTTATTTGATATATTCACAAGATTTAATTTTTGTATTGCTGTTTACAGATTTACCATATATTTTAGTGTTTTTCAATTTGGTTGGTATTTTGATTTAAAAAGAGAAATATATATTGATGATATATGGATTATATATTTGATATTTTAAATAAAAGAGATTAAATTTCCTACTGTCATTATATTTTATCTCCCATTATTTTATTTCAAACTAATAGCCCTCAATTACTAATTCAAGAAGGTCACATTTTGCCTTCTTTAGTGGGTCAATATCCAATGACCAATAAGCCCAATCTTGAGTACGCTCAACAAACTTGAACTAAATGTTCATAGGTATACATCTCTCATGTCAATCATATCTCTATATGACTACTGAATCATTAGGTTATCAACTTTTCTTAATACTTATGTTATCTTTTGTAACACAATTCTCCAAACCAGCCTACAAAACATTTTACCTTGGGTATGCCCAATAAATAAAATATTTTATTTAAATTCAACCTATTTTTTAAAATTTTGATATACCCCATGTTAAATAGGCTTGAGTAAGCTCAATAACCTGAATGATGAGAAGCTCTCCACCCTTATCTTAGAAAATAGAAGCCATTAGATTTATATTCTTTTAAGGGATTTATTTCATTTTATGTCATTTAAAACATTCAAGATGGGTATGTGTAATTGGTGCATTAGGCATGGTCTTGGCTCATGCATGATATGGCATGCTCATGCAACGCATACATATATCAATATAACAATTTATAATATGATGATTATGGACTTTTAAGTCTAAGGTCAAACCTAGGTTATGTATTATTTACAAATGCTAAAAATTTGAAATAAGACTATTATATTACAAATTTGGTCTTGGAGTTTCCTCTTTTGGTCACGCCTTGCTCCTTTTGCCTCCTTTTATAACTCCTTTACAACCTATCTAATCTAATTACAAATTTCAATAGTAGAAACCTTAAGTTACATTTGGGGGGAGTAGATGAGAAGTGAAGTACAAAAGATTTTAAAGAAAAGGCAGGATTCGTAGGCCGTATTTACAAAAAAATTATAAAATGATGCATATGCTCAATCATATTGAACTAAGTCCATAATCACCATCATGCTATATAATCATCCATCCATACATTCAAAAATGCTTAAGCAAATAATCTTCTCATAATGTCATTTCGGTTTTTCCATTTTAAAATTCAAATAAACTTTGCCTTTTAAAATAGTTATTGTGCTTGCATTTGAAAACATATGGTTTACATGTTTTGAATTCTATTTGAATAAATTATTTATTAAATTAAATAATCATCTAAAAATTAATGTATTAATTATTTAATCACACTTTAAATATCAATATATCACTTAGAAATCAAAACAGAAGTCAAAAGTAATAAGAATCCTTATCATGCTCAAATTGCTCCTTTAAGAGTTTTAATTCAAATAAAATACTTATTAATCTCTAGAATTAATAAAATTTCATTTGTAAAACCTTTAATGTGTCTAAAACATTAAAATACATGAAATAATATAAAAATATGAGCATTTATATTGAAAAATCCTATTATACCAAAATTGGACTTCCAATGCACATATGAACATGATTTCAACAAAATCACATCCAAATCAAATCATAATTCATTGAAAATGCTCCAACATCAATTTAACACATTAAATAATTGATTCATTACATGTTTAATGATTAAACACATAATAATCAAGCAAAAACATTAAGAATTACATAAAAAATCCATTCAGCCTTTCAATAAGAGCATGCACAACATATGAATTTTTATCTCATAAACTTTCCATATATGTATTCAGGTTTTTTTAATAAAAACCAATTTAATTCAGTGAAAAATAAATGATTAAAATTTTGAATCTGAATTCAAACAATAAACCCTTCAAAATTGAAAATGCCGCAAGCCACAATGATAGTCAAAAACTGAAATCTTATGTATCCTATGCATAGATTGCAACACCAACTTGCTTTGATACCACTGTTGGTTTATGAAAATGTGTTTAGGAGTGGGAGATATAATTTAAAACTTTATAAAATATGTGATTTCATCAGATCTAGTAATTCTATTCATATAATACATCAAACACAGAGAAGATTATCAAAGAAGAGATTGAAAACTCACTTTTTAACATATCTCCTTCTTTCTTGTCCTTCTGAAAGGTTGTAGAAAACTTTTCAATCCCCAATGTAGAGGATCTCCAAACTATTCAAACAAGTAATAGAATGATTAGTAAGCAATATTATAACTTTTATCTAGAGACTAGTAAAACAAAACAGAAAAGGAATGGATGAAGAGAAAGATGAATTTGGTTTCTTCTTATTGATCTTCTATCAAAAATCCAAATTAATCTTCTTGTTCTTGGGCTTATAATTGCTTGAAACCAATAGAGGAAGGAGGCAGCCAAAATTCCTTGTTCTCTCACCCTAAAAGTTGTGTGAAACAACTTATAAAAACCTAATGAGGTTTTAGGTTACTTAAGTCATATGAATGTGCATGTCACATGCTTTAGGCATGTGACTTGCATGTGCATGACTTAAAATCCCCACAGAAGCATATAAAAATCATGTGCACTTTCTTTTAATTCATTTCACATGAATAAGTCATGTGACAATTACATATTGACTATTAATTAATTTAATTCCGTCCAAATCCACATATACCATGCATGTAGAACATGTCATCTTAAATCACTTGTATCTTGAGTTCTGCTCATCAGATTTCAGTGATCTTGGTATCAAATCAAAGATCTTTTCATGATATTTCTAATAAACATGATTATCATTCCTCTTACTTTTAGTATGTGACCTTTTAGGTTCTTGACATGTTTGCAACACATGAATCTACTATTAAACTCCATTTAATAATATCATATGTAAATCATGAGCAGTGTCTAGTTAAACATCATGACTATCCAAATGCCAAGAGGTCATTAGTTTGACTACAACCCTCGCACATCAGATTCTATGCAATAAACTCCTTTCACCATCCACTATCTCATTTAGGTTTGAGTATGGATTAATGTCAACTGAATGCATAATCAAGTGTCTTAGATCATGCCTTAAATTTAATGTTTCATGTACCATAATCTTTATTCCTAAAATGCCCTTATGAAACTCATTCATTACTAAGCATTCTACTTTGGGTAAAGAATCCTGAATAAAGAATATTACATAAATCAATGAGATAAAACCCCTACATTTAATCTAAGGTGGTGAATCCTTTATTGATAAACAAATACCTTCAACTACTTCACACTATATCCAACCTCTAAGTTATGAGCGCCTTCTCTGGAGGAATAAAGCATAGGAGTTAAAACATAGTGATCCATAATTAAGATAACCTTATTATCTCAATTCTTAAGGATACTTGCACTACTGATATGAGTGAGAAACATTTCATAGTCATAGATCAATTATCCATATGAAACTTAACTTATGGTTCAACAAACCAAAATCCATTTCTCATTCATTATCTTTCTCTTTTATTTTATTGCCTTCCATATCATTTTCCTTTTTGTTTAATTCCCGTAAGAAATATATCATATTTCCCGTATATCTCATTTAACATTTTTCTTATATTTGTTGATTTTCCTCCTTCCTTAGTTCTCCATGTGATGTTGTGCCATGTTCATGTTTAATGCATTATGTATATGACATGATTAAAGTGTAATTGATAACATATCATAATTAATTGTGTAATGCTATTGCATTACCATACCATCACCCCTTTGACCATTAAATGATCTAGGGCTTCCAATTAAACTAGTACAAACCTGGAATGTCCTTCCCTTTATTTAATTCCTTTGTTGGCACATGAGAATTATCCGTAGAATTACCTAATTATAATACAATGTTCATCGTTAATTAATAATTAATATTTTAAATCAATCATTCATTATTTCACCTTTGTAATTCATATACCACTGTTCAAAAATCATAAATTATTTATAACAATCCAATCCATTTACTGCATGTATTCATCAGATAATAAAACCATATTATCATTTATTTTGATAATCTCTGCTTATATAACTTATTTTAAAAACACCCAATTTATTTACTGCTTCATAGAATATGTTATCCTCTGCTGTTGCATTTGCTATTCACTAAATATCATAGTAATAAAACTCTATTTATAATTAATCTGTTTCTTATATAATCTTTTATCATTTATGATTATATCGTAGTATCAGTTACTAGGCAGATAATTTCATGCTTCTCACCATTTATAAGAACGAGAACATATTACTTCTATATATTCAATAAGCATTGTACTTATTTAATTTCTTAGAAAATCTTAAATCATAATAATATTCCTGTTATTCAAACCAACCATTAACAACATATGAAATTATGTCCTTACCTTATTCTTAATTTAATAATATTCTGATATTCTACTTACTAGTTAATATTTTCTTAACAATTTACTAAATTGCCATCATCTTAATACTAATCATTTTACATCTAGATTTTATAACTTAATCAGATTCTTATAACTAATCATATTAATATTCTGTTGATAACTAGTTAACAACTTTAACAGTAACCTTTCTTAAGATATTCCTATCATTATAATACTTAATCACACATCCAATAGTATATATATATTTATGACTACTTAACATTTAAACACTCAACATTTCATATTACAGTATCAATTATTAATTGTCACCTATCATATACCACATGCCATAATATATTCGTTATTCATTTCTTAAGTGTTATCATATATCATATTCTTAACTTAACCAATTTCATTTTATATGACAACTATCCTTTAGCTTAGTAATTAGTATATCCAATACTATCATAAAAGTTTAACCATCTTAAAACCATCTGTTAAAACACATATATATCATTGTCATCTTAATTTAGTCCACCAATTTGAATCTTATTTAAAATCATAATATTTCATTCATATATCAAATCTCCTAATAGCACTTAATATGCTTACTTTAATTATCATTTAATTCCTTAGTATAAATCTCAAATAAAATTCATTTCATTATACTTCTTGTTCTCAAAGTATCACTTCTGTCAGTAAATTAAATTCTTAAATAACCATAGCATACCATTAATAAAACAACTCATTAAAATTCTTATTAACATTTATCATATTTAATAATCTTTTAAATTCTTAATTATAATTTATCACAACTTCTTAGCATACTTTAAATCATACTTCAATATATCTTCCAATTTAGTCAACATACTTGACTTTTATTAAATGAATGTATACCATTACTTATGACTTCATTAAACCTTCAAAATACATTTATTATACTTATTTTAATATTCATTTAAATCCATATAAAGTCCATAGTCGTATGCCTTAATTTAAGTTCACTTAACATCTTAAAATCATATCTTAAGTCCAATTTTCTATAATCTTGAATAATATTAATCTTCTTACATTATATGACTTCATTTTCACTTTAATTCTTAAGTTAAATAATTAAATCAAACTTAATAGAATCAATTTTTCATAGTTTTTAACTCATAAATTCTTAAAATGAAGATTTAACGTTAAATCGTCAAATTTGCTTATCTTAACACTTAACTTTTATCATCTTATTAACTTTAAACCTTCTATTTTTTGTTGAATCACTTTAGATCATGTTTTAAACTTACCATTAATTAGTAATTAACCTCTAAATTTTTTGGCCAAGAAAGAAAACGTAAGCCACACACACCCACACAATCACTAATCACTTTATTCATGCTCTTTTACATCACTAATCACTTTAACCATCAAATCATTAACAAAATCTAGCATAAAACATTCTACCCAAACCATCAAACACTCATAAAATATGTAAATCAATAGATCTATAACTATTTCATACTCACCAAAGCTCACCTTTAACCAAACAACCAAAAATCCCAACATAAACTTGATTTTCCCTTGATTTGCTATGGATTTGAATAAACCTTCCTCTTTTCATTTACTTTAAGTTGATATACAACTTAAATCAACATGCATGTACCTTAGAACATGAGATCAAATATAAAATGAAGTTATACAACAAAGAAAGTTTTGGTTTCAATCCAAAACTCATAGATCTTTATGTTTTCGACCATAACTTGAAGATCCAATGGAAAGGAGTTTTGTTCATAAAGTAAATGAGGAAAAAAAAAGAATATTTTGACTAAACCTTGATGTATATTCAAAAATTTTGCTGGAGCTTGAAAATCAAAGCCAAAGGAAGAAGAAAAAGTTTGTAAACTTTGGTTTTTCAAGAAAATGGCTTCAGTTGCTTCCAAAATGAAGTATAAAAGGAGTTATTTTGTACTAACATCAAGCTATACATATAAGTATTGTAAATATATATGAAACTTGGAAAGAAAACATGAAGATTAAGAAGTTGTTTTGGTTTTCTATGGAAGCAAATGAACAAATGCAAGAAGGAAAGAAGAAAGTAAGAAGAAATAATGAAAAGAAGAGAGGAAATGAAGGGTATTCGGTCACTTGCCAAAAGAGAGGATAATAAATGACTGGTATGAGAAATGTAAGAAGGAAATTAGTAGGATAAGGTGGGGTGAGGTGTAAGGCAACTTGATGGTAGCAATATATGCCTAAATGCATTAAATTATTGTCCTTTATACATACCTATACATATATGTATATGTATTTACTTTTAAATCCCACCAATTAAAGCCTTAATGCATGTATTTATATACCAAATATATACTCTCATACACCATATTTAATTATAAACATCCTCCATCTTTTTCCACTAACTCCAAAAAATACCAATATTTTATTTTCTCTCTCCATCTACTAACATAATTTCGTACACCACTAGAACAATTTCCAATCCTACTTCTAATTTAATATACTAATTCAAATTCACTTTAACTTATTCTATTTTCAATCATATATTCATCTATTTATCTATTTATATAACATTAATCTATTTATCATTTATTTATGATATCATCTTACCATTTAATGACATCATCATGACATCATCAATAAAAATTCTAATTATACTTTTCTAATATCTACATATTATTATATACTTTTACTAATACATTATTAATACATAATTACTCATTCTCTAATACATTAAAATAATAATTATACTTATACACCTCATGCTTATGTCATCATTACATATCATGCTTACATCATCATTACTCAATTATGATATCATAATTAATTCCAAACTTTAATTTACTATCTTTTCTATATTAGTTAACTTAAGTTAAAACAATCATCTTAAACAAACTTAATTAATCATATCAAATGCTTTTAATATCAAAATCAATAATTAATCATCATTTAGTGATTTCGTTAAAATTTCTCATTTCAACTATAAAGCATGAAACTCTTATCATATCATATACTTTCCATCATTAGCATAATTTCATATCATTTTCACACCAATAACATATAAATCATGACATATCAATCAATTCATGAATACAAAATGAGTGCTCTCTTTAGGATGTAACAATGTATATGTAAATGTTATGAGATAAAAAATTCATATGTTGCGCATGCTCTCATTTATAAGGCCGAATGGATTTTTGTGTTATTCTTAATGTTCTCACTTGATTATTGCATGTTTAATTATTGAAAATGTAATGAATCAATTAGTTAATGTATTAACTTGATGATGGAGCATTTTAAATTAATTATGATTCAATTTGAATGTGATTATATGTAATTCATGTTCATATGCGCATAAAAAATCCATTTATGGTATATTCGGCCTTTTCAATATAATTGCTCATGTTTTTCTATTAATTCATATATTTTAATGTTTTAAACACATTAAAGTTTTTAAAAATGAAATTTTATTAATTTTTTACATTAATAAGTATTTTATTTGAATTAAAACTCTTAAATGGAGCAATTTGAGCATGATAAGAAGTCTTACTAGTTTTCTACTTTTTGACTTCTGTTTTGAATTCTAAGTGATTTCTTAATATTTAATGTGTGATTAAATAATTAATTTATTACTGTTTGGATGATTATTTAATTTAATAAATAATTTATTCAAATATAATTCAAAACCATATGTTTTCAAATGCAAACCTAACAACTATTTTAAAAGGTAAAATTTATTTGAATTTTAAAATGAAAAAACTGAAATGACAGTATGAGAAGATTATTCATTTAAGCATTTTGAATGTATGGATGGATTAATATATGGCATGATGGTGATTATGGACTTAACCCAATATGATTGAGCATATGCATCATTTTGTAAATTTTTGGTAAATAAGGCGTCCAAGTCCTGCCTTTTCCTTAACATGATAACATGAAAGCATAACATGAATACTATTCTACATGCATACTATGACAAGCACATACTAAACACACACATCCTATCATGCATACTACTCACATATCTCCATATCATACATACACCATTTATAACGTGCATACTAAACAATACTAAACATCATAACATGCATACTAATTAACATGCATACTAAACATATCATAACAACACAACATGATAACATGCATACTAATTAGCTAAACATCATACTAATCAAGCACCTACCAACATACACTAAACATATGATCAACATTAGCACATGCTAAACATAACACATAATCAATGACAACATGATCATTCTAACACATGATTAAACACATGATCACTAACATATGCAAAACGCATACAAACTAACACATGAACACTAACAACACATATATATTAACAAACGAATACTAAACACATGCATATTAACAAACATGATTACTAAACACATGCATTATACTAATCATTATTAAACACATGAACAATACATGAACATACTAATCATGAATCAGCAACACATATCATCTACACAACCTGATCAAACATACTAATCATCATCTCATGCATTAAACAACACACATTAT
>CANYBF010322400.1:0-10343 GCA_948192965.1 Dalechampia spathulata
AATATAAAAGTGAATAAAAATGCCAACCTCTTGTAGATTCTCCTTAGCTCCGAGTAAAAGGGAAAGATCAATGGTCCGAATCCAAGTTTAAGGAAGTAAAATCACCTAAAGTCTAAGTGATTTGTGTATTAATTAACCCTAATTGTTTAGCACTATCAAATTTTAGGTTTAGGAGTGTTTTTTAGCCGTCAGAAAACCTTAATCTCGTAAGTCACAAAACCCTAAAATTTACAAAATGCCCATCCCTATGCAGAATGGTGCCCTAGGGCATATAACAGAAACATATGCGATCGCGTATGTCAGCATATGCGGCATGCCACAAACATACGTGATCGCATATGCTTGCACATATGCGATGGTCAGACATGCTCGATCGCACAAGTCTGGCAGGTGACGAGCTGAAACGGGCCAGAATTGGCCCGGAACAGCCCGAAACGGTCCGAAACAACCCTGGAGTGGTCCTGGATCAACCCAAAGTCAACCTGGGTCCAAAAACAGGGTGTGACACCTCTCTTCAACTCTTTTTGATTCTTGTGTTGCCTCCACACTTGGGATTTCATTTGGTATCAGAGCTTGGGCTCTATTTTTCAAAAATTAACATTCTTAGAGTTAAGATCAAATAGCAACACATTGTCTAGAGAGTCAATCTTTCACAAGACCTCCTTTCTTTGATGGTATAGATTATTCTTATTGGAAACATAGAATGGAGATATTCTTGGAGAGTGATGGAGTTAAATTGTGGAATTTCATTGTAAATGATTATAGTCCTCCTACAACTATCATTGAAGGCATTTCCACATTGAAGTCTAGAGATAAGTGGAATAGCAAAGAGAAAAAGGCCAATGCTATGAGCAGAAAAGGCCATGAATATCTTGTATTGTGTTATCAATAGAGAAGAGTATAGAAGAGTGTATCATTGCATGACCGCTAAATAAATTTGGGATGCTTTGGAAACACATGATGAAGGCACAAATCAAGTGAAGACCAAGAAGCTTCAACTTTTGACTCATGAATATGAGTTATTCACCATAAGGTAAAATGAGAGTGTATCAAAGATGTACAATATACTCATAGTGATTGTCAATGGTCTAATGAAGCTTAGGAAGATTTATGCTAGATAAGATATCAATAATAAGATCCTTAGAGTTCTTCCAAAGAAGAATAGGGAAGCAAGGTGATTATAATTGAGGAAATAAATGATTTATCAATGCTTTCTATCGATATGCTTCTAAGAAAGCTCTTTACTGATGAGATCACCTTAAGGTAAGGAGTTGAAGAGGAAAAGAAGAATCAACAAGTGAAGGACATATGAATAGTGAATGTCCTAGATTGAGGATACCATTTAAGCCACCCAAGAAGAAAGCTTTCAAAGCCACTTAGGACGATGAGAGTGAATTGGATGATGAAAGCTTAGTTGGAGAGCACAGACTATGCTTCACGGCAATGGAAGATGAAGATGATTTTAATGAGGTAAGTACTTCTAACCAATCTCTTGATAAGGAGTTTGATGATGAGGAAAGTGTCTTAGAGGACCTTCTTGTCAAATTTGAGCAATTGGCTAAGGAAAATAAAGTTTTTAAATCTAAAAACTTAACTTTGATAAATGAGATTGATTGCTTGAAAATGGAAGTATATGCTTTAAGTTCATTTAAAAGAGAGTTTCAAAAATCATTTGAAAATGTTTCAAATAATTCAATGATAAATGAATCTTTGAAAAAGGAAAAAGAAGATTTGTGTTTGGAAAATGAGAATTTGAAAAGAGAAAATGAGCTTTTAAAAGAAAACCTTTCAAAATTTGAAAAGGGTGGCATTAAAATTAATAGTATTCTTAAATGTCAAAAGCTTAAATTTGATAAAAAAGGTATAGGTTATGATGAAAACACTCATTCTTCATCAAATGGCCCCAAATTTCTCAAAGCTACTTCTATTGAGAAGGTTTCCAAGAGAAATAAAAGTAAAGGAGTTGAAAACTCCAATGCTAAGAGGTTTAAGACCTCAATTAGAAGTCAATTACATAAGAATTGTAATTGTAGGGTAAAACATTTCAATGCAAAGCTAAAAGGTGTGTGTTTGCATTCAAGTATCAAAATTGAAAATGACATGAAAAGTGAACTAAGGAAAGTTCATTTTCATAGACCAAGAAGTTGGAAGTCTAAACCCTTCCTTAGTCATTGTCATTATTATGACAAGTTTGGTCACTCTAATTATAAATATTTTATAAGGTTAAGTCACTTGGGATATATTCTAAATGACTCATGTGAAGCTAACCCCCATGGACTCAAATACATTTAGGTACCAAAAGTTAAATGAAGTTGTTTTGTAGTTTTGATTGAAATTCACAAGATGAGATTGGATGGATATTCAAGAAATAAAATGAAGTCTCTTTTGCATTGGTGAATTGAAGAATGAAACTATACAACTACTTAGGGGGAGTTTTAGAGCTTTATGTTTCTTATGGTATGATTGTTATGTGTGTTGATTGTATTGGTATTGTGAATGTTGATTTTTTTTGTTTTGAAATGTGAATTTTAAACATATGCATGAAGACATACTTTAATGATTGATTTTGGCTTATTTTCTTTTTGATGTAGCTAAAGGGGGAGAAGTATAGTGAAAATATGGATTGGTGAAAATGAATTTATATGCATTTTGAAAATAATTTTCATTAAGTATGAATTACAATGGTGCAATTTGTTAGGGGGAGTTAATTTTGACTAAAAAGTATTTGAGGTTTATCAACATCAAAAAAGGGAGAGATTGTTAGACCTTGGGGGTCCATGATCTTAGTTTTGATGTTAACAAACAATGTTTTAAGAAAATTATTCAAGTTTTGAATGTTTTTAAGCTTGGTACGGGCGTACTATTTGGTTTCCTAGGCCGTACCAGTGTACAAAGAGGCCGTATGAGTGGAAAATTTGGTAGAAGGTTTGGTATGGGCATACCACTTCGTGGTACGATCGTATGAATGCTTCGGTATCATTTTTGAGTTGATTTTTAGGTGCTATATGGCCATACGCGAACCCATATGGCAGTACAAGTCAAAATATGTATTTTTTAGTATTTTTGAAAAAGTTATATAATTGCTCTTATTCTCATTTAATACATCCCCAATGGTCATATAAGCTTAGAATAGCTTATATAATTGTAAATTAACTTTATTGAAGGTAGAAAATCATTCTACAATCATCATTTTCTTTGTTAAATACATTTTTATGTGTTTTTGAGTATTTCTTGATTTCTTGAGTTGTAAATCCTTTGAAAAGGATTTCTGGGTTTTCAATCCTTATTGTTCTTTCTCTTAGGTTAGATTTTAAGATATATGAAAAGATTGTGATTGAGTAAGGTTTAGTGTGAGTCTTGGGAAAACACTTATTGTAAGGGTTTTAATGTGAGCCTTGAGAAAACACTAGAGATTGAATTATTGATTGAAGAATTCATTATTGTATTATTGTATTGGTTTAGTGGAAACCTAAGTTGTTTACTTGGGTAAGTGGATGTAGGCATTTATTGGCCAAACCACTATAAATTTATTGTGTTTCATTTTCCCTCTCTTTAACTCTTTTTGATTCTTGCGTTGGCTTCACACTTGGGATTTCAGTAACAAAGGGAAAACATTAAATTAGAACAATTTAAATTGTATTGCTGCTAAAGTTATGTAAATTGTACAAGTAATGACTATTTTAATGTTTAGATTGAATAATAATGGAGATTATATGGTGATATTATAAGTATAGTATTAACTGACGGGATAATTAACAAATTAGTAAGTGATATTATTTATATGTTATACATGAAAATTTCTATTAACGAATGGGAATAGAAGTCATTGTATGTTGATTTTCCTTCTATTAACACCTTATTAAATTATTGTATTCCTCATAAGAACAAATCATATCAAAATCCACGATCATCACCTTTGTGAAGATTACCTCTGCTTTTCTTGCTTGTAAGTTACTATTATCATCTTTGCTTATTTTACTCATTTATCAATTTAAATTGTAATTTTTTATTAGGTTTTTATGTTTGAAAAGTTTAATAATTCTGTATGTTTTTTATGAACATTCTAGCTTTGTTCTTTATGGTTTTTGTATTGCTCCCTCTTAGATTTCGTAAGTGCAAAGTTCAAGTTTGGTGATTCAATATTCGTCCATTAATCATATTGAACTGGTAAGCTTTAATCCTTTATTTATTGCATTATAGCAAGAAAGTAGAATTTGATGACTTATGTGAGAATGCATGTATTAGGATTAGTGAGCTAATTTTTCATGTTTGGTGAAAATAAATTGACAAGGTTGGACTTGAAGTTAACGAATTTGAGTAACTTGATGTGAAGCGAAGAATAAGAAATCAGTCCTTGAGAGTTAATTGATACATTCCTAAATGTATTAATGTATCATTGAGTATGAATCGATACATTCTTGAATTTATTGGAAAAACAATGTGAGTTGCAAAATTTCCAACCAAGCTGATATTTGTATCTGATTTTATTATTGTATAGTTTAACTATGGACCGAATGATCAAGTTTCATAGTTTTGTGAGAAGACATCAATCTTGCATTGATATTGAATGTCTATGTAATACCATGGATGGTTAAATAATCCTAATACATATTCATGATCTTGAATTATCTTTTTATCATTTATATATTTGAACTTTCATGATTTATTCTATTAAATCGTTATTTTATTAAGTCTTTAAACTTTTTCATAATTGAGCCTTACATGCACTAACCATGTTATAAAAATCCTTATATAGAAATTTTTATATGTTTGACCTATATAAATTCGTTGATATTAACATAACATAAAAATAAATGATATTATATTTATTATTGAATATTTTAATTACTAATTTCATTTTGAAGTCATGTTATTATTGATTTCATATTTATTCAATTTTTATTTCATTTTTAAAAATTTAATATTTATAATCAATTTAAAAATATCTAAATATATATAATTTTTAAAATTAATTGTTATAATCAATTTTAAATATCAAATATATATATTTTTTAATAAATTAAATTTATAATCAATTTTAAAAATGTGAAATATATATAATTTTTTTTAAAAAATTCATTTTTAAATTTAGTGATGAAATTTGAGATGGAACTAGTTCATCACTATTTAGCAACAAATTTAGAGACAGATAGATTTCATTATTAAATAATAACAATATGGAGACAAATGAAATCTATCATGGATTAACGATAGACTATTTTGTCACTAAATCTATCATAAATCCATCTCCAAATTTTATTGATAAATGCTTTAATGATAGATCATTTGACGTCACTAATATGTTGCTAAGCACTATAGAAATGAATTTATGATGATAAAGTCCATCATTAAACTGTATTTTTTTATAGTATATTATTGATATTGATCCCTGTAAAAGAAACATCATTAATGATTCGAGTTAATGCATTGTATAAGTGCTTTGATGATTTTGATATATGCTTTAACAGCCATAAAGTATTAATGTTATTACTTACCAAGATCAATACTAACCATATGCTTTTGACCATTTTTGTGAAGTTTTTCAAGGAAATCTTGTATTCATTTCATAGAAAAATTGGTAGAATTAATAAAATCCTTGCATGCATCCATGTAATTCATATCGGTCTATATAACTTTAAGAGGAATGCTATATTTTACATACCTATCAATCATTGCCCCTATATCATCAACATTCTTGTGCCGATAAAGACATTGATCAAATCCTAAAATCCATAAATAAGCATGAAAGTTCAGGAGAATATAATGAACCCTTTAAGCTCTTTAATGTGCTTGATTATCATTAACATAATAAAAATAAAATATGAGTCATGCATAGAAAAGCAAAAGCAAGATATATATAAATATATATATGATATGTACCAAAAGACCAGTAAAGCATAGGAGTAGGCTTAACAATAAACCTTATGTATTACTCTACCATCAAAGATCTAGTAAAGAAGTACAAATCTATAACACCACTAATCATCTTGAATATGATTCTACCATATTGATAAACTATGTCCATTGTGTTATTTTTAAGTAATAGAAAGAGTTAGTCCAATATGAACTTTATCATCATCATAAGGTGATTAGACATCTATAAAAAATGGGCAAGATCCATAAATATTAAGATCCTTTATTGAACTCATAATATCAATATTGCATAATGTCAAAGTTTGATTAAGCTTCAATTATAACTACTTTCAGTGTGGTTACCAAGACCATAGAGGTTAGAACTATTTTTAGGAAGTGAAGATGTAAGTTAGATATATTGATCCTTGAAGATAACAAAAGTGATTGGATCATAAAACTCTAATGATGCATCAAATTGAACATCATCATTTCATTTTTAGGTAATGGAAAAGGCAAATGGTAAATAATCATTAATAATGAAAACAAGATCTAATTTGGGTTAAAGAGGACAAGTTTATAGGTGAAGTAAGTTGCTTTTCACCCTTCAAGCTTTTATGAAGGTAAATGTTGCGATTTATGATTGCTTTTGAGATTTCCCATCTTTCATTTTCAGAATATGAAATTGTTAGAATGCCTTGAATTTTAGTATTACTTCCCATATAATTTCTTATCTTAATTTCCTATATCTTTTGAGACTATCATATTAAGGTAATCCCTTGAATTACTCTTTACTAAGTATTTACTTAGTCCGCATTTCATGTCTAAGATTTCTATATATTTTGGAAAGATTTACCCTCAACTTAAGGGTTATAAATATAACATTAATCAAAGGCATGGAGTATGGAGAAACTTAAGAATAAAAATTTAAGTATATGTATTATACTTTTGAGAGCTTAACTTCTTTATTTAGGAACAATAAAATCTTGTCTAATATTTTATTACATAGGTAGTTATGAGTTATTTGAGTGTATTTATGTTAAAGGGTTTGAGAGTTATTCTCCATATATTTGTTTGTACTCTTAAATTAATTAATGAATTTCTAAGAAAGTTCATTGTAAGTTTTTTTTGAACTCTAATATATCTAAAGATTTTTATGTAGAAGCAACCTCTGTAGCTAACTACCTAATAATCCATTCTTCAAATTATTTTCTTGACTGTAAAACTCTAAAGAAGGTATGGTTTGGTCATCTTGCTAATTATTCTGAGTTAAGAGTATTTGGATGTCTTTTCTTATGTTCATGTGAATAAGGGAAAATTGAAGCCTATATCCAAGAAAGATATCTCTTCTTAGTTACTTTATTGGTGTAAAGTTTGGTATTTGGATCTAAAGTCACCAAAGTTTATAATTAGCAAAGATATGGTATTTGATGAATTTATTATACTTTATCCAAAAAAAAGAGCCTTCTACTCCTATTTACTATGAAGAAAGAAGTTTTGAAAGGTAAATAGAGTTTAAGGTGGAGGATATAACTATTCAACAAATATAACTAAATCTAGGATTGGTTCCACAATTCAGTTTTGAGCCAAATGAATTGCCAACAATAAAATACTATTTAATTTCTAAAAATAAGACTCTTAGATAGACAAGAAGAACTACATGGTAAAATGATTATATTGTACATCCACTAGTTGTGGCACAAGATACAAATTGAGTTGATGAACCTTTTTCATATTCCAAGGTTATTTCTTATGATCATTCGATTAAGTGATTGATTGTAATGCAAGAAGAAGTAAAGTCCCTCCATAAGAACAACACATGAGACTTAATTAAACTGCCTAAGGATAAGAAGATCATTGGATGTAAAAACGAAAGATGATATTTTGGGTGTGAAAAATGCATAATATAAAGCATAATTGGTAACTAAAGGTTATAATTAGATATAAGATATTGATTTTAATGATGTTTTCTCACTTGTTATCAAATATAGTTCCATATGTGTCTTATTTATACTTACTACTATGAAGAATCTTGAATGAGAACAATTGCATATCAAAAGTGTTTTCTTACATGGTGAACTTAAGGAGATAAGATATATATAACAACTTGAAGGTTTTAAAGTTGAAGGAAAAGAGGATCATGTTTGTTTATTGAAGAAATCATTGCATCGTTTGAAATAGTCTTATCAATAATGGTATAAGTAGTTTAATTTTTTATGGTTTAATATAACTATTTAGAAGTCAATATGATATTTGTGTGTATTTTAAAAAGCTTGAAAATGACTCATTTTTGTACTTGCTACTTTGTGTTGATAATATGCTTATTGTGGTTAAAAAATATCAAAGATTAAGAAGCTAAAAATGAAATTAGATGTTGAATTTAAGAGGAAAGATTTAGGAGTAGTTAAGAAAATTTTAAGCATGGAGATTTGAAGAGATAGAACTACAAGTAAGCTTTATCTAACTCAAAGAAATTTTATTGAAAAGGTTATGGAGCATTTTGATATGAAAAATGCTAAATTTATAAGTACTCTACTTGTTATTCACTTTTGACATTCAATTACTATGTCACTATAGTTTGAGGAAGATATTGAATATATGACACATGTTTCTTACTCTGATATTATTGGTAGCTTGATGCATTCAATGGTTTATACTCATCTTAACATTGTACATGAAGTCAGTGTGGTTAGTAGATATATAGTTAATTTTAGAAAAGAGCATTAACAGATAGAAAAATGGATTTTAAGATACATGTAGGGTATTACTAATTCATGTCTAACATTTGAAAGGAGTAAGTGATTGTGTCTGTGATGACAGTAGTTTTATTCACTACTTCACTGCAAGTATACAGATTGTTGTAGTAAAGTATCGATCCCATGAGGATTTAGTGATTTATCCACCACTACTTGGATTTTTGATTTGTTTAAGCTAAGAAAGAAGGGTTGGTGTTTGGGAATATCTACTGTCAAAAAGTAAGAAGTATTCCTGAAGTAAGGACACTATAGGATGATGAATGTGTAGGGATTGAAGTTCTTATCACCAAGCTATTTGATAACTGTATGCCTATTGCTACCCAAGATATCCAATGGCATTGACTACCCTCTCTCAAGGTAAAATCAATTAAATTTCCATCTAACCTCAGATCCACTTAGTCACTCTTATGGCCTTCTAATCAGGGGAAACTGTTCAGCTATCATACAGAAACTAGGAGTATGTAGATCTCTCGTACATACCTACCTACCCAGAATGAATAAGTATTCCATAATTCAATTCTCATTGTAATTACAGAGCATAGGGAATCATTCAGGAATCAATCTTTAGAATTGAAGAGTTCTCACTATTCAAGCATTTTATGACTCAACTTTCATTGCAATCATAAAGCAGAGATTAACTTTTGAAATCAACCCTTGAAATTAAACATTCATAGCAATGTTAAAAACAAGCAATAACAGTTATCCCTAGCAAGGGATTTCAATCTTCAAACCCTACTATAAAGTACTTTAGCCACTCATGGCTTTTACAAGAAGAACAAAGAAAAGAAGGAAGAAAATTACAGCTGAGAGTGTGCTGCCTATTGGTGAAGTCCCCATCTCTTGGGTTCCTGCTGTCTTTTTATCTTTGCAGTGGAGTCTTCTTCTTTTTCCTTTTCTTGCCATTTTCTTCTTTTCTGCCCATCACTCTTAACTTGGCTCCCATTATCCTTGAATGTGCTTTAATGTTTTTTTATTTTTCTTCATTTCTGGCCATCTTTCTTGACTTGGCTCCCATTATCCTTGAATCTCCCTTATGGCCTTTTATTTTGTTCTCCCATGGATCCCATTAATTTTGGTGTTTGATTTCTTTTATTCTGCTCAATAATGACCGGTCCACGATCTTGGAGTGCTTGGTGGGAGCTTCACCTTCGATTTTGCCTTCTGTCATGATCGTGGAGTTGAAGTCCATGATCATGGAGCTTGCTTGGGAGCCATTTCTTTGACCCAGGCTTCTGTCATGATCGTGGAGTTGAAGTCCACGATCGTGGAGTTATCCTTGGGTTTTGTTCCTCCGGATGAGCTTCGACCATGATAGTGGAGTTGAATGCCACGATCGTGGACTTGTTCTTCTTATCCAAAAAAATTCTTCATTTTCTCTTTATTGTACCTTAGACTCTGCACACTTAACACACCCATCACATTCTACTGAAAACATGATATTCAAAGTGAAATGTAAAGTAATGAAGGCCCAAAATTCACAATATACTCCTAAAACATGATGCATGATGACACCTATCTGTTAGTGTATGCTCTAAAGCATCATGTGTATTTGTACTATACATTTTCATTAATAAAGGCATTATTCATGATATAGTACAATGTTTTAAATGAACTTGTTTTACTTGGAGTATTAAACTATATATTGAAGTCCATGATATTGGAACAGTGCAAAAGAATCTATAAAGAGTTTATGGAATGAGATTCTTATTGTATGCAAATGTTCAATATCTAAATATC
>CANYBF010322593.1:0-10025 GCA_948192965.1 Dalechampia spathulata
ATACACAACCAGGCCAATAAACACGTATAGCACAACGTCCACACATAAATCCATATACATATACACACATAAGCATAAACCATCATTACACTTTCATACACATCACATATACATCATTCGTATAACATTCGTCATTCAATCTTAGTATCCAGCTACACCCAGAGACACACATACATGCATAACTCCTAGGGTCTCTAGTACGGGTGTAACAAAGTAATTCAACTCTTATATGCATTTATATCTTATTAAAATTTTATGCTTTATCAAATTGATATAAAAAGTATTTTTTAAAAAATGTTTTCATAAATGAATAAGTTTATATTAAACAACCTTCTAATTTTGAATATTTTGAAAAACCAAATCTTATTTTTAAATTAATAAAAGCTTTATATGTTTTTAAACAAGCTCCTCAAGCTTAGTATGATAGATTAAGCAATTTTTCATTAGAAAATGATTTTACAAAAGGAGAAATGGATACTACTTTATTTACTAAAAATCATAAGCATGATATACTTATTATTTAAATATATATTGATGATATTTTTTAAAGATCTACTAATACTTTTATGTGCAAGGAATTTATAATTAAGCTTGATATAAAAATAATTTGAAATGAGTATAATAGGAGACCTCATATTTTTCCTTTGTTTATAAATTTAACAAAGCAAGAAAAGAATTTTTGTTAATCAAGTTAAGTATATAAAAGAACTTTTGAAAAAATTCAAAATGAATAATAGTAAAGCTCGTAGAACTCTAATAAGTTCAACAATAAAAATGGAGAGAGATGAAAAGGGTAAAAGCGTTTGATATCAAATTGTATCAAGGTATGATTGGATCTCTTTTTTTATCTTACTACAAATAGACCCGACATTCATTTTAGTGTATGTTTATGTGTAAGATTTCAAGTTAATCCTAAAGAAGTACATTTGATTTTGGTTATAAAAATTCTTTGATATCTTAATGGTACTCAAGACTTAGGTCTCTGGTATCCTAAAGATACCTCACTTGATCTTATTAAATATAGTGATGTAGATTTTGCAAGTAGTTGAGTTGATAGGAAAAGTATATCTGAAACATGTCAATTTCTTGGTTATTGTCTAATATCATGGTTCAATAAAAAGCAAACTTCATTTGCTTTATCCACTATTGAAGTTGAATACATTTCAATTGGAAGTTGTGTAGCATAAATTTTATAGATGAAATAACAATTGGAAGACTATAATTGAAAATAAAAATATTCCAATTTATTATGACAACACAAGTACCATCAATCTACGAAAAATCAAGTGCAATACTCAAGGATAAAGCACATAGAATTTCGACATCACTTCATAAAATATCATATTCAAAAGGAAATATTAAAGTGACCTTTATACCCACCAAAAAATAACTTACTTATACCTTCACCAAACCTTTAACTAAAGATCATTTTATTTCTTTGAGAAGACAACTTGGTATGTACCTTTTCAATACTTGATATTAAGGTTACATACAATATCATATTTTATGCATTGTTTATTTCTTTTAAGTTTTAGCATTCTTAAAAGAAATAAATAATTTAGTCGACTATGTTTATGTATTAACATAAGCATACTAATTATTTTTTTCATGATTAATTTTATTTTTAGGAAATATTTATGCATTAAAATAAGGCTTATAATATTTTCCACTTAAATTAAGGAATTATCATTATTTTCCACTTAAATTCTTTTAATGTTTTGAGGACTACCAACTACCCTTATCTTTCAGTATCTCATTTTCCAAAAACCTCTACAAAACCAAAATCTCTAAAATCCCTAAATCTTAAATCTTTGAGATCTTGAATTTGTTCATGGTAAAGAAAAGAACCAATGAAGTTTCACCCAGAAAAGAAGCCTAAAGTTGAAGAATTAAAAATGGTATTCTCCTCTTATAAAATAAAGCCACAAAAATTCATTACATGGAAAGACTTCTCTGATCAATTTTGGATATTGAGTGATTAATTAGATCTCAATAATGGGAATCTCTTTTTCAAATAAATGATTCTATCTATGATAATTTGGTGTGTCAATTCTTTGGCTCTTTGTATGTGGTTATTGAAAATGAATTCTATAGGTTTCAACTTAAAGGAAGAGACCTTATTCTAACATTATAAAATTGAAGGTTATGATAAAGTGTCATACCCGCATATGAGACCCTGGTAGTTTGGTCCTAATGTATGTGAATGTACATGTATGCATATGCGTATGAATGATTGGACATGCGTGTATGTGTATTTATGTGCCTATGAGTTGCTGAATGAAACATGATATTGCTTTCTTGATTTGTGAATGTCCTTGTGAATGTTAGCCCATGAATAGGATAATGTTGAGTGTATTGATTGAGTGACATGATATTGTATTTGTAGATGCGTGTTATTGTGTTATGAGGATGGGATGTGTAGGTGTTGCTGCCTTATTGAGGTATCTCTGTAGTATAAGGGGTGAACACCACATTTAGCATGTTGTGAGTAAGGTTTTAGAAGTGTTTATACTTGATTTAAGTTAGGTATGTTGAGTATGAGTTTAGGAAGAGTGGAAGAAGGAGGTTTGAGAGTGGTACGGGCGTACAGATCACCGTATGGGCGTACCAAAATAGGGGAGTTAAGGGAGTTAGGCTTTTGGAGACCATACGGGCGTACCAAAGGATGGTCCGGCCGTACGTGAACTCGCAGGAAATTGGGTTTGTCAGGTGGATTGAGGACGTACGGGCATACCAAATGTGGTACGGGCGTACTGTCCCTCGTAGGAAAATGTGCTTATCAAGAGTTTTAGTTTGGTACAGGCGTACCAGGATCCGTACGACCATACGCAACTTAAGTTTGACCATTTTAAAGATATTTTATAAATTTTGACTCAGTTTCCTTTCATCCTTCATCCTCTTAAACCCTCTTAAACATTTCCTAAACATTAGAGTTAGAGTTTCTAGGCTTTTAGCTTCTGCGAGAGTGATAGATTGAAGTGGTGTTTGACAGTGACAGGATTGATAGAAGTAGTTTGACTCCAGGTTTATGCTAAGTTTATGCAATATATGTTGGTTTGGTTTGTTCTTGACTTGAGACCTAAGGAAGGTCTAGGAATGATGTTTCTTATTGGTATGTTAATGTTTGATGTACGTTATCACTTATCCATGATGAAATAAGGATAGTTCATGAATTAAGCATACATAATGATTGTTTATCCAGGGTACGATGTGTCTTATGTATGTATGCCACACTATTACTGCCTTTCACTACATAATATAGGGATGGATACCTATACGAACCTTAATAGATTTTAGAGACGGCGTATCCCTTGTGGTATAAGCAGTGGTCCTTCCTTTGGGGAGCATCGATACTTGTGCTTCGGGAGCATGTCACCCCAGGTATGGGCTTGGCGTGACATAAAGAACTTGAAACTATGAAGCTAATTTATGGTAATGATAAGATTACCTTACGAGATCATATAAGTTCTATTTCTTTGAATAATAATCTATATATTTTGCATAAAGTTCTCAATCATTTGATTTTATCGAGACCTAGTAGTTTTGGGTATGAAATTGATATTGAAGTTTTTATGATATGACATATTTATGGGTAGGGTTTTTACCATGACTCAAAGTGAGACTTAAGATAGATAACACCGGTAGCCCATTTGGAGCAAAAGTGTGGTCTTCTTAAAGGGCTACCTCAAGGAATGATACAGACTCAAAAGAGTAATAAGTTGGGAGTTGCCACCAGATGGTTTCAGATTTGTTTCAACCGACCCACCCTTCAGAGATGGGTTTGAGTGATGGAGATCTATTTTTTTATGAGTTTCCAAGTTTGATTTTACTATTTTAGTTGGATTAATTATCCTAGGTAGGCAAGCAAGCAAGAGTGTAAAAATAAGCACATAACATAACATATGATAACAACGAACATGGCATAACATAGTACAATAAAGTATAGCATGGCATATAGGATGATGTAGCATAACATAGCATATGCATGGCATGTGAGGTGATGACATAGTATAGTGACATATCATATATGAATGATATGGTATAGTGATATGTGTGTAAGGTGGCATTTGACATGTCATGTGATGTGGTATGTGATATGGCATATGAGATGGTAGGTGATATGGCAAGTGACATGGCATAGTGGCATATGATATGTGACATGGCATAGTGGCATATGACATGCCATATGATATAGCAGGTGACATGACATAAATGATGACATAATGGCATATAACATAGCATAGTTGTGTGTGATGTGGCATGTGATATGACATATCATAACATATATCATAGTAAATATAATAAAGTAAAAACCATTCGCATAAAATAAAACTTAGGTAATGACCGATGAAAGTGATAGTAGAGATTGAGGATACATGGGGATAAAAATAATATAACCTAGGAAAAAATATAATAAAATAATATTATTCTATTACATAGGGGTCTGTGAGAATATATAAATCCAAGATGTGTAGCAACATCTCCTCCACTTCAGGGAATCCATTCTTGGGTAGCATAAGTTGTTACACCCTCATTTTTAGCACATACGGAAATAATAATTCAAGTGATGAAAATTCTTCCTATACGATCAAAAATTAGGCAATGACATAGAATTATGGATAATTACGCATTTCGAGGTGATAGTTCATAAATATTTTGATGACAATAAGAAATATTAATTGGGATCAAAGAATGACAATAGATTGATAGAAGATTAAGTCAAATGCGCATAATAAATTTAAGCATATTTTATTAAGTCGATCAATTTAATGTACGTATATCAAGGTGCGATAATTTATATATAAGTGTCGATTTCTGCCACCGCCCAGAGCAAGGCTTGCAAGGCTCGTGGATCGAGGACCGTACTTAGAGTGAAAGCGTAGACTTCTCGAGGGGCTACCTTAAGGAAGGATACGGACTTGAAAGAGTCATAAGGGAGTCACCACTAGATGGTTCCGGATTGGTTCAACCAACCCATAGCATGAGTGCTAGTTAAACCATTCAGAGATGGGTTTGGGTGGTGAAGATCTATTTCTATGAGTTTCCAAAATTGATTTTACCATTATAGTTGAAATTAATTATCCTAAGTAGGCAAGTAAGCGAGTGTATAAGTAAGCATATAGTGCGACATGCAATTTGACATAGCATAGTTACACGTAGAATGACATATAATGCTATATGGCATTTGGATGACATGGCATATGCATGACATGTGAAGTGATGACATGTTAAAATGACATGGCATAATAACATGGCATATGCATGACATGTGATAGTGATGTGTGTGTGAATCGGCATTTGATATGGCATGTGACATGGCCTACGACATGACATATGATGTGGCATACGACATGGTATATGACATGACATATGACATGGCATGTGTCATGACATGGCATAATGACATAGCATAATAGCATATAATATGGCAATTTGGCATGGTATATTGGCATATAACATGAAAAATAGCGCGTATGGCAGGTTGGCGTATTAGTGTATTTGGATCATATTAGCATACGAGATAATGTATGTTATGGCATGGCATAGAAGTATGTGATATGGCATGTGACATGATATGGCATATACATTTTAGCAAATATAATAAACCATTCATGAAATAAAATTCCAAAAGGCTGGTGAAAGGGATCAAGGAATTAGGGGATACATGAGGGAATTTAAGGCTAAATTACACCAAATAGGGGATAATGTTATCCTATTACATAAAATCTTCGTGTATACAACATTTTGGGACATTAAGTAACGTCCCATCCTCCTCGGGTAATTTTCCTCCTTGGGTTGCACGAACCAAAAATGCACGAGTGAAAAATGTAATGCAAACAAATAAATTCATTAGTAATAAATGAATTTAGGACTTATTTGACTAATTCAATGCCATATGAACGCATGAACCAAGAGTCAAAGTCCAATTAATTATATGGCAACAATCAAGCGAATAAACACGAGCTAGATCATGAAAATTAAATAAATAAAAAATAATTTTAAGTAAAATTATTTTTAATCGATCATGAAAAGTTGAATGGGAATTGCTAACATCACACAAACAGCAATTGAAAATAACAACTCAACCAACCGAATCTAATCCTATCAAAAATCACATTTTAACAAGTCAAATAGGCATTAAATCGATAAAAATTAATTTTGAGGTCAAAATTAATAAAATGTGAGTAATTTATGATAGATCCAATACATTTGAGTTACTGTGAAACATCAAATGTTACTGGAATCATCAAATTGAGCTTGAAATTGAGTGAAAATGTGATTTTTTGTGAAAAACACAGGGGATGTGCGCAGCATGTAGTGCTATGTGCGTAATATATAGGCTATATGTTGTGCACATAGCATGATGTGCGCCATATATAGGAAATAAATCTGCATGAAAACCAAATTTATTAGCATAAACATGATCTACAGACAAATCCCAACAAGTTTAATGAAGACAGTACCTCATTTTAAGCATGAACAAGCATACGAATCACAAATCCATCAAGTAAATGAGCATTTAACTTGAACAATTAATTTTAAGGCTAAAATCAATTATAACTGGAAAATATATGATAGATCTAGAATACTAGAAGCATAGACAAGCCTCTGATGTTGCTAGATTCATTAGATCGGAGGAAGAAATGAGCAAAAATGGAAGAAAATTGCATTTTCTGGAAAATCTGGGGCCTATTTATGCAGCATATAGGCCTATGTACGCTATACATAGGCTAGGTGTGGCGCACATAGGTGTATATGTGGCATATATAGCTTGAAAAACAGAAGGAAAATCAAGGTTTTCAGAAAAACATGAGATCTAACTCAGATCTAGGTAGATCAAAGGCTAAAACATGTTATTTTGATTACAAATAGGCATTAGCAATCAATAAACAAACATGATTAAGGTCAATCATGAAGCAAAGTAGCCAAAAATCATAAATCCAAGCAGAAACAAGAAGAAAAATGAGCATTTAACTTACCATAGTAAGTTTTTCTTCAAGATCTTACTTTCCAAACGTGTTTAAAAGCCTAACTAGTGTTAATTAGTCTCTAAATCCTAAACAATTTTCTTAATTAAGTGTCTAATTAAGTTGAGTTTTGATTTTGGAAAATTTTAACCATTTTTAGCAATATTTTGAACCATTTTCCATGAACCAAGTGCTATATTTATAATGGAAGGTGTTAGGGTTCAGGAAATCACATTTGTAATGTGAGATTTTAAAATTTTTAGGCTATGTGCATAGCATATAGTGCTATGTGTGCCACACATAGCCTATATGCACAGTATGTAGTGTTACATGCTACGCATATAGCATTTTGACCCGTTGCATGGGCCCATTATGGCTACATCAGAACGTGCGCCGCATGCCTAAAGAGCATCATTTTATGTCCTAAGACATTGCATGATATGGCACACATTAGATTTGGTCCCGAGAAGGCTCCTGATCAAACGTCTTTTTTCAGTATATGATCAGTATATGATGATAATAAAATATAAGAAAAGAACATAGAACATATAAGATGGATTGAGAAATGTTATGTTTTTGCAAAGAGTCTTTATTATAAAATGGAAAGTTTAACAGATATAAATAATGGATGCAATGGTTAAAGCTAGTATAACTGCCTAATAAATACTAAGATACAATAAGGGGATTTAATTGAATTGTGATTATTGATTGTTATACAGTGGTATATGTTATCAAGCATGAATGATAAATGATTAATAATGAAATTAAAGTTTTTAATTGAAGACGAATGTTTAATTTGTATTCTATATGGTTTGTGCTATTTTAGCTGATTCCTTATTAATGGATCGGCAGGTAAGTATGAACTTACCTTAATTTTTAATATGCGATTATATATTTTAATTTATTATTTATATGAATGTTTTAAGTTAATTAAAGTTGAATTTCATAGGAAATATTATAAGATATGATAATACATATCATGGTATTCATATTTATCAATTATGATGATATGATATGATGTGTTGATTTTAATGTTGAAAATAATAATGATAACGTAAAAGATTAATGTGAATAAATAATGATACTTAAATGAAGATCATTAATATTAGCAAAGATAAACATTCATGATAATAGTATAAATGTATTGAATAGTATATACACTGATACATACGATTGATTTAAACAATCACATGCTAAAAACTGTTTTCAAATAAATTTTAAAAGTTCTTTTATTTATGGTATATAATAATTCTATTTTTTTAGTATAAATATATGAAAATTTTTGAGTTACAAGACACAATACAATAGAAGTGAATTTAAATAATTATTGACATATTTAATTTTTTTTACGAGCTTCATATTAAATATTTACTATCAATATTTCATAAAAATTTATATCGGGTTTGAGAGAGCTTTTATTCTTACTTTCTTTTATTCTTTTTGAGAGAATGTACAAGTATCCTATATTATCTTGTGTGGGAAGTGATATTGAGTCATTTAATAGAGATTACAAGGGAGCTTATAAAACTTGTGAAATTAGCTTGAAAAATTTGTTATAGTGAAATTTGATTTAATGGTACCTTAAAATATTGATTTTGAGAGTGAACGTAGGCATTAGACCAAACCATTATAATTCTCAATGTTTGTTATTCTTCTTTTCTCTTTATTTTTAGCTTGCTATATAAAAAATATATTGATATTCATCTTGATTAATTTACTGTTTTTCAAAGTGAAAACTTTCAAAATTTGATTGATTTAACTTCTGTATTAGTTATAATTTTTGAATTTATTTAGTCATTCTTTTATTTTCATGTCATTCAATTGTCGTGCTAATTTTATTCAATTATGAAAAGCATTTTAAAGTTTTAATTCAAGTTTGATTATTTTTAATTAATTTTAAAAAGCCAATTCATCCCTTTTGCTATAGCTTTATAACTAACAATTTACGATATATATTTATGCATTAAAAAAATCAAAATTTACATGACAAGTTTAATTTTCTTGAGATATATTCATTTTTTATATATATATGTATGGGTGTAAATGAATCGAGCCGAGCCAAGTATTCAATTGTTCAAGCTTGGCTGGTGAGATTTTAGTTAGGCTCGAGCTTGAAATTTTTTTCAATATTGAAGCTTGAGCTCGACTCGAGCTCAAATGTATAAGGCACAAACTCAGCTCAAGCTTGGCTTAAAGATTAGCTCAAATCTTTAATTCGAGCTCAATTTGAATCTTTGACTCAAGCTCGACTCGAATTTTGATTTAAGCTCGGCTCAATTTCTGCTCAAGCTTGAGCTCGAATCAAACTTTACTTATTTTCATGCTCAAATAAAGCTAAAAAATAATTTGAATCTAAGCTCGTATTAAGACTCATAATTGAGCTCAAAAATAGGCTCAAATTATGGCTTGAAAATAGGATCAAAGTTCAAAATTCAATAATACACTTTAAAAATAAATATATATTAGATAGGTAAATATTTCTTCAAAAATAATATATATGAAACATTAATTTTAAACTTGTTAATTTTTTAACATAATAATTCAATTATATTGTTTTAACATAAATATTCAACCTATTTATTAAATTTTTAATAAATAATTAATATTCTTAAATTTTTAATTCATCAAATTAAATAATATGACTATAAGTTTTATGAAAATTAATAAAATTATTTATTATTAAAAAATAAGTTAAAATACTTTTTTACAAAATTTCAAATTTTATTAAGCACATAAATAAGTTATTTAAAAAATATGGTTAATATTTGAGATAATATGAATAATTACTCTCTTTATCTCTTTTTAATTATCATTTTAAGAAAAAATATTTGTCTAATAATGGTTGTCATTTTGACAATTTTATTTACAATATTTTGGAGGCATTTCATTAGCTTCTCTAACATTCCAATCCGAACTCATCACGATGTCACTCCTTCAAGAATCGTTACTCTTAATATTTTTCAATTTCTTCCAATTCGAAACTAAACCTCAATCCACAAAAGCTTAAAATTTTGTTTCCAAATAAGTCACCGATCTTTTTAGATTTTCTTCAAGGTT
>CANYBF010322596.1:0-10091 GCA_948192965.1 Dalechampia spathulata
AATAACGTAAATTTCCCATTTTCTTCAATTTTCTTAATTCTGTCACTATTTTGTGGGGGATGTGCTGCACATATCACCTCATGTACACCACACACAGCCTATGTGTGGCGCACATGGGGTCATGTGCTGCGCACATCAGCCCAAAATTTTCCATAAAACGCTGTTTTTCGTCCGATCTGGCCAATCCAAGGTGATTCAAGGCTTTTCCATGCCTTGGATGCCTTGGATCTGCCCTAAATCTAGCCGGATTATAAATAATTTTAACTTTAAAATTATTTTTCTTGATTAGGATGCAAATCCACGAAGTAAAATCCATTTTCAGGTCTGATCTACCTAGATCGGAGTTGGATCTAGGGTTTCTGCTGAAAAGTTCTCAGTTTTCCTTCTATTTTCTCCGCAATGTGCGCCTTACATATGCCCATGTGCGCCACACATAGTCAATGTGTGGCGCACATTGACCTATGTGCTGTGCACATAAGCTTCGGTTTTCACAGAAAAACCCAGTTTTTGCCCGAACCGCTTTCCGATCTGATTTTTCCAGCGACTCCAGTAGCTTTTCCATACAATTGGGGTTCTGGATCTGTCAAATATTGTCCAGATCTACTTGATTTTAGCTTTAAAATCATTTATTTCAATTAATTGCTTAATTAATGTTTGGTTTGATGAAACAGAGGCCGATTCGTGCTCAAAATGAGGTACTGTCTTCATTAAAGTTACGTATTTTTGTCTGTAGTTTATTTCTGTACTGAAAGATTTAATTTTCGTGCAGATTGGCCTCTGATGTGCACCACACACAGCCTATGTGTGGTGTACATCACCTGATGCACGGTGCACATCCCTCGCGTTTTCCAGAAAAATTATATTTCAGGCCATATTTTAGCCGTATTTTGATGTATCCAGTGGTATTTGAGTCTCACAGTCTATTGCATTGGGATGAGTTTGGTGTACGAAGATTAATTGGTCCCGACTTAGTGCAACAGGCAGAAGAATAAGTGAACTTAATCAAGACTCAATTGAAAGCTGCTTCTGATCGATAAAAATCTTATGTTGATTCAAAAAGAAGAGATCTCAAGTATAAAGTCAGAGATAAAGTGTTTCTGAAAGTGTCACCATGGAAAAGAATAATGAGATTCGGGCAGAAGGGTAAACTAAGCCCTCGTTTTATTGGACTGTATGAAATTCTTGAAAGAGTGGGACCCTTAGCTTATAGATTAACCTTACCTCCTGACCTGGATAAGATTCATAATGTGTTCCATATATCAATGTTAAGGAGGTATAGATCAAGCCCATCTCATGTAATACCAGTCGAAACCATTGAAGTACAATCTGACTTATCATATAGTGAAGAACCGGTAAAAATACTCGCTAGAGAGGTAAAGCAGTTGAGGAATAAACAAATTTCCTTGGTAAAAGTATTATGGAATCATCATACGGGATAAGATACTACACAGGAAAGAGAATCAGTGATTCAAGAGCAATACCCTCACCTTTTCACTATTGATGACTAAGGTTAGAATTTTGGGTCGAAATTATTTTTAAGGGGGAGAGAGTTGTCACATCCACATTATTTGCTTCTTGATAAGTGTCATATTCACATATATGCATGTTATGCATATATCTAATGAAAGCTTGCTTATTACATGAAATGCATGAATATGATGTGATGCAAAGATGCTTTGATATAAGGTATGAGAAATGAAACATTCTATGGATGAAGGAATGACATATAGAATGAAATTGATAGAGAAAGAAGTGAATGAATGTTTTGGATGAAGAGTGATGGTTTGGAAAGTTTAATGTATTATTGTATGATAAAGTATAGATTAAGATGAACATGTGCAAGTTAAAGTAAAAGTAGAAATAATGGTAAGGTAAATTTTATATTAGGATATAAAAGGGATTATATGAAAAGTAAAGGTTAGAGTTGGAAAATAAAAATATTATGTAGAATTTATATTTATTAGTGGAATATAATATAATGTAAGAATGATATTTGAATTGATAAGAAGGAAAAGAAGGAATATTGTGTAAGGAATTATCATTTGGTTGCCAAGTGTCCTTATATGATAGGACCCTTCCTAGCTTAGTCATAGGATTTATGATGATGATGATGATGATGATGATGATGATGATCAAACCCATCTCATGTAATACCAGTCGAAACCATTGAAGTACAATCTGACTTATCATATATAGTGAAGAACCGGTAAAAATACTCGCTAGAGAGGTAAAGCAGTTGAGGAATAAACAAATTTCCTTGGTGAATGTATTATGGAATCATCATACGGGACAAGATACTACATGGGAAAGAGACTCGGTGATTCAAGAGCAATACCCTCATCTTTTCACTATTGATGATTAAGGTTAGAATTTTGGGTCGAAATTATTTTTAAGGGGGAGAGAGTTATCACATCCACATTATTTGCTTCTTGATAAGTGTCATATTCACATATATGCATGTTATGCATATATCTAATGAAAGCTTGCTTATGCATATATATGCATTACATCATGATGATGATGATGATGATGATGATGATGATGATGATGATGATGACGATGATGATGATGATGATGACGATGACGATGACGATGATGACGATGACGATGATGATGACGATGACGATGATGATGATGACGATGATGATGAGGATGATGATGATGACGATGACGATAAGGATGATGATGATGATAAGGAGAGAGTTGTCACATCCACATTATTTGCTTCTTGATAAGTGTCATATTCACATATATTCATGTTATGCATATATCTAATGAAAGCTTGCTTATGCATATATATGCATTACATGATGCTGATGATGATGATGATGATGATGATGATGATGATGATGATGATGATGATGATGATGATGATGATGATGATCATAATAATAATAATAATAATAATAATAATAATAATAATAATAATAATAATAATAATAATAGATAAGGAGAAGGTAACTTAGGTTATTATCTTTTCTTTCCAAAAACCATACAGTTTCTCTTCTCATCTCCTCTCCTTTGCTCATCTTCTTTCCAACAAACATTCAAGGTTGTCATAGGTAGGTTTTAATTCCTATACTTCTTCTATACGTTGTAAGCTATATGTATATCTTCTTCTTTATGTTTTGTAACATCTTCAATGAAAGAGTTTTATTGTTGTTGAGTTATGTTGATTGTATATGAAGATGGAATTGAAGTGAAGGATGAATCATATGAAGAAGTGTTGAAGTGTTGAATTTGATTATATGTGTGATCATATGAATTTCTATTTTGATAGATGATTGAACTTTTAATTGTGTTAAATTGATGTATAAAGTAAGTGTTGGAAGTGTTTTGATGATGTTTAAGGTATGGTAATGGGTTTGGATGATTGGGGAATCATTTGGAAGTGTTTTGGAATGAGTTTATGTGATAATGGTACAAAAGTTTTTGTCACGATCGTGACAATGAAAACCATGATAGTGATAAAAGGTTTTGGGAGGTCGTGACATTGAAAATCACGACCGTGACAGTAACTTTTAGCATTTGATGGGTCATTTTGTAAGCATCATTTAGAAGCCTTATTGGATAAGTTTGTGGACGTGTAATATATCGTTGGAAATCTCTTTAAGTCTAGTTTTCAATAGTTTAAGAATTATTGTCATTTTCTTAAGAAAATGGCTTGCACAATGAGCAAAGGTCATAAAAGGCATAATATGTTTTAACTAAAATCCATGCCAACTTAAGTCCTTAAGTGATTTATCATACAAACTTGCTTAAAATTCTTAAAATGAATGATCTTAATCACTTATTAAAAGACATTAAAAAGGTATTTACCATATGGTTAAGACATTCATAGACTCCAATTCATATCAAAATATTAAACCAACTCTAGGCACATTCAAAATGAAAATGATCAAATGCATAGTAAATTACCATATGCATAGTACCTCATGACCAAATGAATAGTACTTAAGTTTAAATGATTTGATCATCTATCTAATGAACATTAAGGCATATAAACTTAGGAAAATGGTACTTAATGGTTAGAACTTAATGTCTACATATTACATATGTTGTTGTATGTTCATTGATTGGAGTATGTAAGAAATTCATTATGGATGAAAGTTGCATGTTAGGAAATATGTATGCTTCAAAATGATGAAAAATAAACTTCAACTTTATATTGAAAATTGATAGTGCAATATGAAAGATGAAAAAATAAAAATCTTTTATAGATATTCTCCTTAATAAAAGTAAAAAATTATTAAATCTCATTTGATCTTTTCAAAACTCAAATGTCAAAATTGTGATGCAAACTACAATGAGATCATTGTGGGCAGCATTTTCTGCCATGACCTAGAGCGAGACATACAACTCATGGATTGAGGATCCACTTGGAATGAAGGCGTAATCTTCTTGAGGGGCTACCTTGAGGAATGATACGAACTCAAAAGAGTCTTAAAGAGGCACCACTGGATGATTCTGGATTTGGTTCAATTGGCCCAAAACATTAGTGCTAAGTTAAACCCTTCAAAAATGGGTTTGGGTGATGAAGATCTGTTTCTATGAGTTTCCAAGATTGATTTACCATTATTGTTTGGATTAATTGCCCTAAGCATGCAAGAAAGCAAGCACGTAAAAGTAAGCATGCAACGTGACATGTTATAGCGATAGACAAAGCATAACATAGTAAAATAGAATAATAAATAAGGTTATATGGTATTTGGATGATATGACATGTCATACCCAATCTTGACATAACACGCTCCTGTAGAATAGTTAATAATCCCCTATGCAAGGAAATCATTAACTATTCCATAAGGGATATATTCAATTTTTTTTATTTGATCATGTTGATACGTTTAATCATATCAGATAATATCTGTACCTCTAATCTTATGACATGTAAATACATGAGTAATATCAATACATAATAGTTTGCATCCATTATATCTTATACATATGTCATATCTTTATCATATATACTCATATCATCATCCATTATATAAGATATGTGCATTTAATTTTACATGATAAGGTGGTATTAATAATACACACAATAAAAGTACATCACATAAGTACTACTGCCGCTGAGGTTAACATAATAAGTTGCATATACAAGGATACCATGGAGTACGTTACATTGGCCCAAACTGCTTCGAGAATGAGATTCTTCAAAATCACAACCTCCCCTGACCGTAGATCAGTCAGCCTAAAATTTTGCCAGAAGGTCCTGGTCCTGTGTCCATCAAATGATAAATGTTGAGTATAAAACTCAGTGGTGCTATAAAATGAGTAAATGACATGAACATGTATCATAAATATCATATTAAAGTCAAATTACTACAACCCAACATTTAGCAGTATAACTACGTCATATCATGTCAATTTGCATCACTCGTTAGCTATTTATAAGCAACGTATATAACATATTATGTAAAGATAGGAACAAATACCATAAAAAAATCCACTATAACTTTATCTGTATCAAATACTATATTGTACATCATTATTATATATATATCTCTATATAAGCACGATTGTAGTGCATTCATCATTCCATCCTCTATACTTTCATGATATATGGATGATAATGTATATCTGTGAGAATGTATTCATGCTTTACATTCTCCCTTTGATTTTCCTGTAACATTCCATTTCTTTTTTATATGATTGTGCACAATCTTAATTTGTACTGGGTCCCTCTATGTACCGATACTCATCTCTCAAAGAGGGGCATTACAACTATATAGTTCAGTGAACCCATTTTTCTTTTTTTGTATGTATCGATACTCATCTCCTGTAAGAGGACATTATAACTATATGATTCCATTGAGGAAATCAATAATAACTATATGACCTAGTACACTATCAATGAACATTGCTATACAAATCACATTCTTTTCCCCCTTATATCGTCTATATGATATATCATGAATATGTCTGTATGCATGAATTACTCATGGCATGCTGTATAAATGATGCTTTAATGATCATATGTAATGATGATCATGTGATATCATTCATGATATGAACTCATTACATTAATATGATAAGCGTATGAGTTAAAAATCACTATTTCAAGACCTTATATAAGGTCATGAAGTGAATAGCACAAACCTACTATCACTTTGCCCTTATCGATATTTGAAGGAGAAGTATGAACTTTATGAGTTGAACCTATCATATTTCCATTTTACATTTATTTAGTAAGGTCATTCATATATTGTACTTGACTTATCATCTTTGAAAATCCATAATCATTAATGATAAGTAACCATCATTAAACTTTGATTAACAATAAGCATATAAGCATAATTCTATTTACAACGTTTCATTCTTCATAATTAAGATTCATACATGCCTTTCAGCCAACTTAAGTCCTTATATCATAATACAATGTATCAATGTATTTGTACATCATTGACTTTTATTTTCATACATGGTTTTAGGAGCCTAGAATGTCTATTCATTCAGGTGCTGCAATATACAAGTTAAGTTATTCTTCATTTGATAAAGTACATTATTCAAACATTTACACAATTTATCTTAATCATTTTACCTCATAACTCATCATTATACCTCATATACATACTTATTCAAGTGATTAATATATAAATCCACACTTAATAACACGTTTCATTCATTTTTAAGCTTCATAAAGTCATGTGTATAAGTTTCATGAATCATACATCAAGTTTCCCCTTTAAAAACCACTCAAAATAAGCCTTAAACATCACACGAGTCATGTAGAACTCCACATAAGTTGAAATAAAGTTATTTTAAGATGTCTGTAAGCTATACGAATCATGTAGAACTCCACACAAGTTGAAATAAACTTGTTTTAAGATGTTTGCAAGCTACACGAGTCATGTAAAAGCTTACACAAGTCATGTAAGACTCGTTCTCCCTCAAAAACACCCATTTTCACCATTTTTCAACACCCAAACACCCTCAAATGATTCCCTAAGCTTCCTAACCTAATACATGATCGAAACACCTTAAAATCACTTCTAAAACTTGATAAAAACATTGATTCAACATTTAAAGTTCAATCATGCATCAATTACAATTCATTGTAAGTTTACTTCATTTAACTCTACCCAATCATTAGTCTTCTACCCATGATTTAGTGGTAATGGCAATAATTTTTGATGTTTAATGAGGCTAAAGGTGGTATTTAGAAGTTTGGCTCAAGTGGCTTAATGAATTTGGCTGAAGTGGCTTAATGAGTTTGGCTTTTAAGAGACATTCAAAGACCTTAGAAAGTGGCATCCCAAGATTTGAGTATCTCTGAGATTGGGTGTGTTTTGAAGTAGAGGGTTTGGTGTTTGTAAGGCATTGATATAGTGGGATTTGTGTTATGTTTGGGTGTGTGTAGTGGTTTTAGGTTTAATGAAGGAAAGTCTTTCTTCTTTAACCCCTCGGTCTGCTCAATCTTTTGGCTAGAATAGATGTTCTCAAAGGTATAAAAAGTACGATACTTTAACTTATCCTGGTACAATGGCAATGATCCTATAATAAGCTTGTTAATCATACCTGACTCTAACAACTTCTATCTGACCAGTGCAACCTTGTTTATTAATCAGTTAAAGTAGTTTATGAAAGACTTATTAGCTTTCTACTTCACTATCTCTATATCTAGTAGAGTGATATCAAAATGAGACTTTAACCCATACTGCTTACAGAATGTAGTGCAGAGAGGCTTCCACTTAATCGTGATTACCTTATTGAGATTACGATACCAAGCTAGCATTGGTCCTTCAAGTGAGATAAAGAATAATTAGACTATCTACTCATCCAAAATGTTTATAGTACTTATCATGATGGTTTAGGTCTTTAGATGATTCTTTGGCTCTATAACCCCATTGTACTTGGGAAAATCCAAGAGCTTGAACTTAGCAGGTAACCCATTGATAACTTAAACTGAGAACTCATCAAAATCTAAGTCAGACCCTATCTCCTTAGTCTTTATGATAGATTGCAGTTGTTCTATCTTCTATTCATATGTAGAGGTCTCATACTTATACATGTCATGCAGATGGATGAGACATCATCATTCATCTCGGCATCATACAAGTTGATTACTTTCCCCTTATCTTTAATGAGAACTAGCGGGGTGATGAAATCTCTAGGATTAAAAGCCTCCTAGATTTTCTATTACAGAAAAGTCTTGAAGTCATTAGATAAGAGCTTGATCATAGACTAATCAATTAGTTATTGAACATTCGTAGTAGGTTATGAGTCTGACATGTTTCTACAATTGATAGAGAGAGTCAGCATGAATGCATATGTATGCATATATAATTGTATGTGATGCACATGATGCAACATGTAGGATTTATGCATGACCTATACTAGGAAACATCCAACATTATGGTTGTAAAAGAGAGTTAGTTAGGGATAATCATGCATGAACATGCATGTATGTGTGTAAGATAGCAAACATAAAAAGGTTAGTGAATGCATAGTATATAGTAGCACTCCATGCCACCCTTAGGTGTGATACTGTTAACATGTGAGACAAGTAAAAGGTATGATCATTGCCCGATCATATTAGGGATTATGGTGAAAATCTGATAACATTTCTACATAATCATATTGCTATGATAAAGACAATGCCAATTGAATAGGTATGAGGTTGTGTAACCAATATCAAATCATGAAAGGCTTATGACTCTTAGCAGAGTAATTTGGCATGATCATATTACTATGACAAGAGAAATGCTATTGGAATAGGCATGAGGTAGTGCAACTAACATAAAATTATGAAAGGATTCTGACTCTTATTAAAGCAATATGAGGTGGAAAAAAGATCAAATTTGGGCAAATCCACTGATATGATAAGGCATAAATACACATAGCATGCAAATAAAAGGTCTTAGTTTTGGAATATTGCTATGGTTAGTTACATAGGCTTTAGTTTAGTAAAAACAGGCTAAGATCCCTCGCTGCATTGTTCATAACCTATCCAACTTAATGGAATCATCGATGTAGGATTATACCTAGTGTATATCCATTCAAATAATCATCAATATAAGACTACATCAATCATATATTTGTTCAAGGAATCATCGATGATCCTTAGTATAAGGTAGTGAGTGGTGAAGGTAGATTTGCTTTTTTGAGGAGTCGAATGGAGTCCAAGGTACTCACTCAACTACAATCACCAATTTGATATAGGATAAACAATGGTGTGCAGAAACAAACTGTGTATGCGATATGCAATACAACCAACCTGACTGAAATGGAAAAATTGATATAAAACTTTAAGATTTGAATGCCACCACTCTTCTGTTGTAGATCTTCAACGGAGTCACAATTATAGGTGGGGGCTTTTGCTGTGATTGAGAGTCAGGCTTATGACAAATGGCATTAGGACCTTGCTTGGAGCAAAAGTGCAGTCTTCTCAAGGGGCTACCTTAAGGAGTAAAATATACTCAAAAGACTCATAAGATAAAGTCACCACCAAACAGTTTCAGATTTGGTTCAATCGATCTATATCATGAGTGCTAAGTCAAACCCCTCACAAATGGGTTCAGGTAATGAAGATCTATTCCCTTAGAGTTTCAATTTCAATTTTTTTATTTTAGTCAAGTCAATTGTTCTAGGTAGATGAGCATTAATAAACATGAAATAAACATACAATGTGATATAGCATAACATCAATCATAGTAGATATAAGATGATGAATATTATATAGCAATCATGATAAATGAATCATGACATGTATGTATGATATGTGAGATGATGATACGACATAAGCATGGTGTGAGAGTAGCACATCCCGGACGCTGGGAATGCTGCACGCTGTCCAGCGTGAAATGCCGCGGTGCTGACTCTCGCGAATATTGACCCCTGAGTTACTACAAGAACTAGATAGATCGCGTCGAGAAAGTGGAGTCGCCACCCGGCTAATCTAGTCAACTCAATTGAGCAACTAAACAAGCCAGGAAAATTTAGACCCGAGCCTTCCTGCTGAGGGAAAGCAGCCCGAAGTTCTTCAGAGAACGGGTTCGGCATTTCGATTTTATTCGTATTCCGTATTATCATCTTCACTTTATCCGGTTTTAATAAAAGCGCAAATCACACACAATTAGGTTGAA
>CANYBF010322640.1:0-10915 GCA_948192965.1 Dalechampia spathulata
ATACATGCTTCATAGTTATTTCATGGTTAACAACTAACCCATAACTCAAAGTCATCAATTACTATATCACATTAACAAGCATTCTCTAACACCATTTCAATAGCATTTCACTTCCACTTCTATACAAAAATATCATTCTAACAGTGGAAGATAACCAAAATATACAATAATAACTATTCAAGTCCATTTATATTCAACCAAGCTTTACTATTACCTATCGATCTCATATCACTATTCAGTTATTATTAGGCACAACCTATATTAAGCACAAACTTGGTATGTCTTGTATCTGGATCCTTTATAAATGTGGAGGTTGTAGCTTTCCCCTTACTAATACGTAAATGCAACATCCATACATTCTTAGTTCACCAATACTATTCAAGCATTTATACAATTCATCTTAACCATTTTACAATACAATTTCATCATTATACTTCATATACTCACTTATTCAAGTGTTTAACATGCAAAGCCACACTTAATAACATGTTTCATTCATTTTTAGGCTTCCCAAAGTCATGTATAAGTTTCATGAGTTATGCACTAAGTTTCCCCATCAAAATCCACTCAAAATAAGCCTTAAGAGTCCATACGAGTCATGTAGAACTTGGCCCTCACCAAATAAACTAATTTAAGTCGTCTTAAAGTTACACGAGCTGTGTAAGACTCGTCCTCCCTTAAAAACACCTATTTTTACCATTTTTCAGCATCCAAAACACCCCCAAATGGTTCCTTAAGCTTTCTAACCTAATACCATGACCAAAACACCATAAAAACACTTCTAAAACTTGCTAAAAACATGAATTCAACAAAATTTAAAGTTTAATCATGCATCAAATACAATTTAATATAGTTTTTACTTCATTCAATTCCACCCAAGCATGAATAAGTTTAAAAGTTATTCTAACATTCATGGATATGCATGATCCTATTCTTCTCAAACTTCATACACTTACAAGTATCATCATAAGGTGATCAAACATACATACATATCATTTAAATCAAGTATACACTTACCTCTTTAATCTCTTGCAAGAGTTCTACTAACTCTTCTTTAATCACCTTCTTCTAAGCTTGTGCAAAGTTAGTTAACCTTTATCACTCTAGTCTTTGAGTTCTATCACTATCTTCTTCTATCTTCCCTTCTTCCTTCCTATGTGATCTCCTTCTTTTCTCTCTTCTAATTTTGTTCTTTACATACACAAACATCCCTTACCTCATATATCCCCCTTTAGTCAAAGTTAGGGTCCATCTCTTCCTTACTTCTTTCTTTTATTTTATTTTATAATTACTTATATATATATATATATATATATATATATTCCCTTATTTCACTTAACCCTCTTTTAAATCATATGAACAACTTATACACATACAATATGTATACACCTTCATATATAAGTACATATATGTATAACAAATAATTCTCAATCAACACTGAAGTAAATCATTCCAAATACATATAATTTCTATTCCAACTTAATCATTTACTCATAATAATATCATAAGCACATCATCTCAAGCATATTTAATAACATTTAATGATCCAATCATACCTATAATAATACTATATATATAAGTATATTCTAGGTGCTAAGAGTGGATGTGACAACTCTCCCTACCTAAAAAGAAATTTTATCTCAAAATTTAAAACTCATTAGTGATCAAATAATTATCGACACTATTGTTGCATGTTTGCTTCTGGTTCCCAAGTTACCTCTTAACTCATGTGATGATTCCATAGCACTTTGACTAAGGGTATTTGCTTATTTCATAATTACTTCACCTCTTAAGCCAGAATTCTTACAGGTTCCTCATTATAGGAAAGATTCATCTGAATCTCAATCATTTTTGGTGAAAGTACATGAGATGGATCTGATTTATATCTCTATAACATAGAAACATGAAATACATTATGTATTCGATCTAACTCAGGTAATAAAGCTAACCGGTAAGCCAACGATCCAACTCGCTTAAGAACCTCATAAGGCCCAATAAATATAGGACTCAACTTTCCTTTCTGCCCAAACCTCATTATTCACTTTCATAGAGATACGTTTAAAAACACTTTATCACCCACTTTGTCCCTGATCAACTTTACTTTCTCTTCTATTTCTTGTACCAATTCAGGTCCAATTAACTTCCTTTCACCCATATCATCCTAATACAAAAGGTTTCTACACCTTCTCCCATATAGTGCTTCATATGGAGCCATTTGAATACTAGATTAGTAATTATTGTTGTACATAAATTCCATCAATGGTAAATATCTATCCTAACTAACTTCCATCTCTAGCACACATGCCTGTAACAAGTCCTCCAGGATTTGAATGATTCTTTCAGATTGACCATTGGTTTATGGATGAAAAGTAGTACTAAAATTTACTCTGGTTCCTAATACATTTTGAAAACTCTTCCAAAATCTAAAAGTAAATCTAGGATCTCTATCTAAAATAATAGATACTGGAATTCCATATAATCTAACAATCTCTTATAGATATAGTTGAGCTAGTCGTTTAAGATTATAATCCATCCGTACTGGTAAGAAACACATTGTTTTTATCAAATGGTCTACAATTAACCATACAACATCATGTTTCTTTTATGTCAAGGGTAACCCTGTCATGAAATCCATAATGACTCGCTCCCATTTCCACTCAAGGATTAGTAAAGGATTAAGTAACCCAGCTGGAACCTGATGTTTTACCTTCACTTGTTGATAAGTCAAACATTTTGAAACATACTCTACAATGTCCTTATTCATACCCATCCACCAGTAGAATTACTTCAAATCCTTATACATTTTTGTACTTCCTGGATGATAGGAATACATTGAATTATAGGCTTCCTGTAGGATATGATTCTTCAATTCCCTATTAGCAAGTACATACCATCGATTATTATACCTTAACAAGCCATTATAATCAATTTTGTATTCTGTTTGCTCATTTTAAACCTTAATCATTTGCTTTTGATACTCTACATCATCTCATGCAGATTCTCTTATTTGATCAGTCAATAAAGTCCTCATCTATAAATGAGCCATTTACCTACCATCAGATTGACAAGTAAATATAACATTAAATTTCTAAACCTCTTGAACCAATATCAGTGGTGTTAATTGTAAACTAGCGAACGTCTTTCTGCTCAAGGCATCCGTTACTAAGTTAGCTATTCTCGAGTGATAATCAATCAAACAACCATAAACTTTGATCAATTCCCTCCAGCACTGTTGTCTCAAATTCAACTCCTTTTACATACTATGGTTAGTATAAAGATAACATTTCTCTCTGTATAAGTAATGCCACCAAATTTTCAAAGTATGAACTATAACAGCTAACTCCAGATCATGTGTTAAGTAGTTTTTTTTAATAAGATCATAAATGCTACTAGTATCTAAAGTTTCAACAGAAATCGAGTGAAAATCCATGAAAAACATGTACAAAACTACATCCTACATATAACGTGTATTATACATTAAGTAATATACATTATTATAAGAAAAGTTCAATTTTCAAGAAAAAATATGAATAAAAATGTAAAAATGAGGAGGCTTTATTACTATTTAAGATCATTTAGGTTATTTTGAGATCTAAATGCTACTGAAACATTTAATAAAAACTGAAAGAAAATCCCATAACTAACCAATAATAATGTCGATAAAGATGAAGAAGAAAGACTTTAAGATTCTTACCAAGGCTAGGAGCTTCTTCTTGATTCCTTAAATGCAAAGAAAAGTGTTTCAAATTAGTCCTTAATTTATCTAAATTAATTTTAAGTGATTGATTAGGTTTATGAATAGTTTGATATAGTCTTAGTTAAGTTTTTTATAGAACCAAAAAACGTGATTCTTAGTGGGCTGTCAAAATTCCTTATTTGTTGGAGTTTCTAATGTGCTGGAATTTGTAGGATGTGTACTATAAGTTATTTCACATGCACCATATGTAAGAAATATTTAAACCTAATTAGTTATGGTCAAGGGCTATTGCTCATGTTAATGCTTAAAATTTTCCATTTTTTTATTAGGAGCCTATTGTTTAGGCTGATGTCAAGTTGACCATTATTGCTCATATTGAGGCTTATGATTACAATGCCAATGATTAGGAGTCTGCTACTCAAGTTAAGGTCAAGTTGACCATTGTTGTCGATGCTAAAGCTTTCTCATTCTAATATCAATGATTAAGAGCTTATTGCTTATATTAAGGTCAAGTTGACCATTGTTAATAATATTGAAGCTTGTGATCCTAATATTGATGATTGCGAGCTTGTTGCTTGGGTTAAGGTCAAGCTGGCCATTGTTGGTCATGTTGAGGCTTTCTCATCTTAATATCAATGATTAAGAGTCTACTGCTTGGGTTGAGGTTAAGCTTACAATTTTTGCTCATACTAAGGCTTATGATACTATCATTGATGATAGGGGGGAGCTTGTTATTCAGGTTGAGGTCAAGTTAATCATTGTTGCTCATGCTGAAGCTTATGATCTTAATGTCAGTGATTAGGAGCCTACTACTCAAGTTAAGGTCAAGCTAACTATTATTGCTCATGACGAAGTTTGTGATATAAATGTCAATAATTGGGAGTTAGACCATAGAATAAAAATCAAAGGTCAATAGCATGATGGCAAATTGATAAGCTTAAAATGGTAATATAAATAGGTTGATGATTGAAAGTATAATTTAGGTTAATTAAACCATCAATTGATGGAGGGGACTTACTTAAATTAAAGTTTATATTATGTGATTTATGCTTGAAAAATGTGTTATTGAATGATTATAATTGTTACATGTATTAGCAAGAGTGATGGTTTTGTGTTAGTGTGCAAATATATGAGAATTAGTTTGCTAAAATGTAAAATGAAAACCAGATTATATGGTTACTACCTAATTTTATGTTACTTATTAGACCCCTTTATTATTATCTAAAAATTTTCTACCATGAATCTACACATGAATGGTTTTCCATGATGATTAAGCTAAAATGAAACTAAATAGAGATTAGAATCAACTAATATTAAGAAATCATAATAAATAAATTATAATTAATAATAAAATATTATTAAAATTGAAGCTAGAGCTAATTATACGAAAAATACATGATAAGTTGATCTCTCCAATTCAATAACCTATTTGTTAGAATCCAGAATGGTGTACCTGGATGTGGACCAACAAAGCAACTTTACGGTGGACCATCTAACTTCAAGTCTAAAGGACTTCATTTTGAAATTGCCCACCAAACGAATGCCTTATTTTTGAGATAATTACTTAAAAAATGTAGGTTTGAAACTTCCCAATCTAAGGTGATTCCAAAAATATTTACCAATCTAATATGGGTCTTTTTTGTCTATATTCAAAGTAGTCAACCCCACTGCCTGTTTCTCTACAAAATCCTATTTCTATTTTTTACAAAAATATTTTTATTTTTGATTTTTTTCTTTTGTATTAAAAAAGAAAAATTTCCAACTAATCCTTACACTTAATTATCTATAAAACCTTATGTATAAATTACATTATGCTCTGATACTATTCTTTGTGAGCCTGCTCTTAACTCAGCTTGCTAAGGCGGAATTTAAAAACTACTTAGGGATCTTTACAAAAAAATAAAAATTTAAAAGATCTAACTTTTACTATTCAAATTGTTGCCTAGATTTTCTAATTTCTTTTAATTTTTCATATTTATTATAATAACAAGAACTAGCCACAAATCCTAAAGGTGCTCTATTTTTGAGAAAATATTCTTCAAATTCATTCTATCTCAAAATTAATTCTTCTAAATGTTTGGAATGCTGATTTATGTTTTGATTTAGCATTTGTACAATCACACTTAAAGAATTAACACGATCAATAATAGAATTCAACAACCTTATTACTGGATCTTTACCTGCACCATGATCTAAATGAAAGCACTCAGGATGAGAACAATTATCAGACATAACATAATTGTTATAAACACTTTTATATTTCATAAATCGCTGACCTTCTTTTAGGCCCTTACTTCTTTTATCATAAGGAGCTTTCATAAAACACACAACAATAATACATATGGTATGTGGCGTTGTAACCAATGGTATGGAAACCTAGTTTCTCTTGGATCAGTAGTCCTTAACCTCTATTTTCCAGCCAATATACCTTAATACATATAACAATTTTTAAAAAGATAAACATATACCTTGAATTAGACTAGGTCCACTAAGCTTTCGTAATTAAAGCTTTTATATTATTTCCTGCCCGTCATCGGTAATTTCCTCTTGAGAGGTTGAAGGTCCTTCTGTGTATCTGCTACCCTCTTCTTCTTCTTGGAGTCTTACTGTGAGCACTCCTTCTTGATTAGACTGTCCGAAATCAATATCCTAAGGTGTACGAGATGGTAAAAGTCAATTCAGAAATTGTATGATGTGGTTGATAAGGGCTGTAGTCCTTTTTGCTTCTCTGCAATCACAATATTCTTTGTGATAAACAACGTGTTGATGTACCATAATTGTTCTTGCTATCTTGAGTTCTTCTTTTAAATCCTTAACCACACAAGGATGTGTAAGATCTAATAAACACAATTTTTCTACAAATTTTTCAATATTAGTTGAAGACATATGAGAAAGATGAAAGACTGAAAATTTTATTTAGATAAACTTTTGCTTACAACCATTCTTTTCTAAATTTATTTCTTGTCACACCCATAACTAGTGTAATATGCTCCCATAACATAGTTAATAATCCACTAAGAAAGGAAATCATTAATTACACTATAAAGGATGCATTATTTTTTTTATTTTTTTTATGTTTGCTATAGTGTTAATATGTATATACGTCATCACACATTAGCATATCGAGCATATATATATACATCATTCATACATTATGTGATCTGTATATTTAAATTTCACACGATAAAATGGTACTGATATTACACACAATAATAGCATATAACATAAGTATAACTGCCATTAAGGTTAATATAATAAGTTGCATATACAAGGACACTACGGAGTATGTTACATTGGTCTCAAACTACTTCAAGAATGAGGTTCTGTGAAATCTCAACCTCCCCTGACTGTAGATCGGTCAGCCTAAACTCTCACTTGGAGGTCCTAATCTTACGTTCATCACATGATAAACGTTGAGTATAAAACTCAATGGTGCTATGAAATGAATAAATAACATGAGCACATATCATAATAACATATTTCAGTCAACTCATAATAATTAGTAATAAGTAGTACTATTGTATCATAAAATGCCATTTTGCATCACTCGTTAGCTATTATAAGCAATGCATATGACATACAGTATTATTCATAAGTTACTATTCATTAAGTACTATTCATCAATTCATTGAGTGCCTACGTATCTTAGCTCTTTATAAATAAGATTCATTACATTTATGTATCATATCACATTTAACATTCATACATCTATTCATCATTAATAACTTCCGTATTTGTAATATGTATAAATGATAATGTATGTTTGTGTGAATGCATTCATGCTTAGCATTCTCCCTCTGATTTTCCTGTAACAGTTCATTTCTTTTTTGTATGATTGTTCACAATCCTGTACTAGATCTATTTCTCTATGTATCGGTACTGTATCATTCTCTGGTTATCATAGGAACATAACATTTCTCTATGGTTCCATGATAGGAACCTATACTGTATGATTTCATAAAGGAAATCGATAATAACTATATGACCCAGTACATTATCAATGAATATTACTCTATATATCACTTTCTTTTCCCTTTTATATCCTTTGTATGATATGTCATGAATATGTTTGTATGTATGGATGATTCATGACATGTTGCATAACTTATGCTTTAATGACCATAAGCAATAATGACCATATAATACCATTTATAATATAATCTCACTACATTACTATCATAAGCAATTAAGTGAGAAATCATCATTTTAAGACCCTATGTAGGGTCATAAGATGAATAGCACAAACCTGCTCTTACTTTGCTCTTATCGATACCTGAAGGAAAAGTATGAACTTCGTGAGTTGAACCTGTCACATTTCCATTTTACATTCATTTAGTAAAGTTATTCATATATTATACTTGACTTATCATCATTTAAGAATTCATAATCATTCATGACAAAATAACCACTATTAAAATTTAATTAGCAAATAGTATATCAACATAATATCAGCTTATAACATTTCACACTTCATAATTACAGGTCATTCATGCCTTTTGGCCAACTTAAGTCCTTACATCAAAACATCATCCATTAGGTATAATAGTGAGTTTTAAGGCTTATTTAGGTACAATATTAAGTTTAGATACCTTAAACACCCATTCCTTAAGTGATCAAACTATGTTATGTAAATTACTATTCATTTGGTCAAGGATACTATTCATAGGTTACTATTCATTTAGTCATTTTTACCTATGTTGGATTTGTAATTATATGTACATAACCATTCATTTAGGCATTCAAAATAAAATCATATAATGAGTTAGTTGATGTTAGAACATGATTGCCTTTCAAGTTCATACATATTCTGCCTCATGGAACAGTTCTCATTGTACAAGTATTTTGACCAAGTAAATGACCTCCAAATTAAGTAATTCTTAAATTATTAGAAATAGACTTAAATAGATTTCTAAAAATATATTATATGCCTAAAAATTCAATCGTTAAGTTCTCCAAACATTAAATGGCTGAATGCCTATCAATTCTACCTAAAAGTCACCCAAATGAACATATTTAAAGCACCAAAATGATGTGATTTTTTTTACTATGAAAATGACCTCAGAATTTTGCTAGACTGGTATCATTGAAAACTAGACTTAAAAATATTTCCAATGGTATATTACACAAAATTTTTGGATAACATTAAGTTAGTCAAAATGCAATTACTGTAAACCCCTAACTTTACCTTTAAAGTTCGTTTCTAGCAAGCACTTGCATATATCATGCATACCTCTTCCTTTAAGCATCCAAATTATTTAAAAATTTTATCAAACTAAATACACATATATATAAACATGTTATACACACTTCTAAGTCAAATTTACCAGCCAATATGCATTTAAATCCAACTTAAGGTAGCCTTACACAACCATATACATATGCTGCCCCTATTGCACTCATTTGTGCATATAATTTACAAACTCACTCCAATTGCATTCAAACTTTATTTTTATCATTATAACATCATAATTCATTATATTTATACATAATTTAATGATTTATATATTAAAACCAAATTATAGAGGTCATTTCCTAGGAAGTGAAAAATCAGGCAGTAACTTTGAATTCAAGCCATCATCACATATAATCATCTTTCCATCAACATTTAAGCATATCAAACCTTTAAAATACCATTAATTATCATTCATAAACTTCAAATAGTAACCAAAGTGCTAAATTCAAGTGATATAAATTAGGGTTTAATATAATTTTCATATATCAAAACAAAAATTCATTTGGTTATGCATCACACCCAATTCCGCACCTTCACTTCCTTATTCTTTCATATTTCAATCCAATTCTTCCATTTTTACACAATCAACACAATCTTACAATAACTTACTCCTTTATTTAAGATGTTATAAAGCATAAGGAAGAAGAAGAAGAAGACATATATATAGCTTATATAATCCAAAAGAAGTATAGAAGTTAAAACCTACATATGATCTTACCTTGAAATACTATTTTTCTTAAGGTAGGATGCAAAGAGAGTGAGAAGAGGAAGAAATTGTAGGTGTAGTGAAGAAGAAATAAAAAAAAACCTAACTTGCTTTCTCCTTAAAATAATATAAGTCTTAGTTTTGACCATAGGAAAGAAGAAGCCAATCATAAAATGACATTTGGAAAGCTAATGCTTCCTTACTTAAACCTATTGACTTCCTCTCTTTTATATTCATGTTTACATCCTTTTTATATTATAATAATGATATAGACATAATAAGATAGACGTTGACCCTGACTTTTCACCCTTGTACAATCTCGGGTTTTTTATCGATTCGGCTCGGTATTAGGCTCCGATGTCGGCCCCAGTAGTGCATATATGCCTGTTTGGCTTTCTTTGAGTGTTCTAAGTGTATAGAGCACATTACAGTTGGTGGGGCACATTACAGTTGGTGGGGCCCACCACGATGTTTGGCAAGGCCCACCACCCTTGTCAAATTTTTCTGAGCATTCTGCACATACAGAGCACATCATATTATGCCTGTATGAAGTAGAATGCATAGCATGCAAAATCCTACATTTTGGGCGTATAGCACTATATGCTCAAAATAAGGTGTTTGGTAGAGCCCACCACCCGGAGCCCACCTAACAAGGAGCTGCTTTACACAATGCTCTAATATATCAAATGATGCTTATTTGACATAAGAAATGCATTGCATTTCACCCGTGCGAGGTGAAATATGCAAAAGAAATGAGTTTAGTGCATAGCACTATATGCACACTATGCAAGAAAAAAAGACATTTGGTAGGGCCTACCTTTCGAACCAAATCCAGAAAACTTTTCATTGCAAAATGTCTTAATATGTCAAATGATGCTTATTTGACATGTAGCATGCATCCCGTTTTGCTCGTACAAGGCGGCACATATAGGGGCAAAATGTTATATGCGTAGCATATAGCACTATATGCTACGCATATAGCATAAAAAAGACATTTGGTCGGCAGTCTTCTCGAGACCAAACCAAATGTAAACCATATTACACAATGTCTTAGGACATAAAATGATGCTTATTGGGCATGGAACGCACATCCTGATGTGGCCACAGTAGGCCCCATGCGATAAGTCTAAAGGCTATATCACTACAAAAATTAAGGTAAATAGCGACGGAACTTTGCCGTCGCTATAAGGGCATTAGCCGTCGCTATTTACTATAGCGACGGATATAGCGACGGAAAACGTCCGTCGCTAAACCATTTGACGCTAAATGAATCGCGACG
>CANYBF010322684.1:0-21617 GCA_948192965.1 Dalechampia spathulata
GTCTTCCGCGGCAAACTCCAGCTCTTTTTGGTGTCTGTGTAGCTATTGTATAGTTTGTATGGCAGTAGTACTGTAATTGTATAGCTTTTGGTGGTTTAATTGTATACACTCACTTATGTATAAAAGGGTTTTAATTATATAAAGATTTGGGATTGCCTGTTAATGATTATGTTTTAAATTGAGTGTATGTTTGGGATGGATCATGGGTTTATGTATGCTTATCACGTGTTTCCGCAGTACAACCACCATTAGGCTAGAGCGTGTCCCCATACGACGTCTGTACGATGTATCCCTGACGTCACAAGTAGTGGTTCTCTTAAAGGGTCACTGTCTGTGTCGTGGGAGCATGTCTGCCTGGGTATGGGTTGGGTATGATAATATCTATAACAGTAATTAACAGTTAAGACATTTAATGAATATACTTAAATGATTTCATTAAATATTTAAGTTAAAGGTGAGATGGTATTTAAGTTGAAATGGTTAAGTAAAGAATTAATTAAGAAGATGATATGAGGTTATACATAAGCCATGGTTATTGAATATGTTAAGATATGATGAATATGGGTAGTTATAGTAAATAATTAATACTGTAATATGAAGTGTTAAATGTTGAACTGTTGAGCAGTCATATCTAATGCCATTAGACCTGAGATTAAGAATAAATGATAGAAGAATAATTAAGTCAGATTATAGTCTATATTATGAACTAATTTTTAAACATGTAAATGAAGGATAATTTAAACAGATATCAGAAACCAGATACTGAGAAATTACAAAAGTTTAAGTATGAATTGATATAAGTTTTGGATATTATTATACATGATAGATTAAGGGATTAATTAAAAGTTACTGTTAAAGTCATTAATTGGTTTTATGATATAAAAAAAAAGGTAAGATAAGAATCAGCTTTTAATGGGATAAAATTTGTTATAAAATTTAAATGTGTAGCCTTAAAATAATAACAGTGTTATAAATTATTAGTGATAAAGTAACTGGAAGTTATTTAATGATTAATTAATATCAGAAGTAAGAGAGTAATAAATAATATAAATAGAATTAGATATAAGATTGAGTAATTTAGTGGTATATAATTATAAGAATGATTAAGGATGAATTAATTACTAATAAAATATTAATATTGATTTTGAATTAGGTAAACCAGTGGATAATATTCACGAATCATTCAAGGATATTGACAAAGGAAAGGACATACCAGGTTTGTATTAGTTTGTTTGAAGTCCTCAATCATTAAATGATTAAAGGGGCAACGGTTTGGTAATGCAATCGAATTACATCTATACATGATATACTATGGTTGCTAAATATAGCATATGCATAATACATAAATCATGATATAGCATATCATGGTGGCATAAGGAAGAAAGGAAGATATATTGATATGAGAAATATGTTTAATGCTTAAGACTAGGATAAATGATTAATTCATACAAGAATACATACAATAAAGTTATGATAAAGAAAAAATTGAAAAGGTTATATATTATATGAGATATGATTATGGTACCACTGAAAATGGCATAAATAAAGACCTAGTAAATGCGCATATTAATGATGTGATCAGAAATGAGGGAGATTGCATGACATAATGCATACTCATACAGAGATGCACGACATATGAATATGGTAAATGCTATGTTGAAATGGTAAATGTGCATAACCATATTATGGATGAATTATTAATCATGAATAGTAAATCAAACCATGTTTATTTAATGACCTATCATTAAGAGTATATGATATTATGTTGACATGTTAAGAAGTCTTTTTGCATAAATGTGATACTTGTTACACTAGCACCATTAAGTTTTATACTCAACATTTGTCAATTGATCAATGCAGGACCAAGCAAAGTCGCAGAAGTTATGATAAAGAAAAAATTAAAAAGGTTATATATTATATGAGATATGATTACGGTACCACTGAAAATGGCATAAAGAAAGACCCAGTAAATGCTTATATTAATGATGTGATAAGAAATGAGGGAGATTGCATGACATAATGCATACTCATACAGAGATGCATGATATATGAATATGGTAAATGCTATGTTGAAATGGTAAATGTGCATAACCATATTATGGCTGAATTATTAATCATGAATAGTAAATGAAACCATGTTTATTTAATAACCTATCATTAGGAGTATATGATATTATGTTGGCATGTTAAGAAGTCTTTTTACATATGTGTGATACTTGTTACACTAGCACTACTGAGTTTTATACTCAGCGTTTGTCAATTGATCAATGCAGAACCAAGCAAAGTCGCAGAACCAGATCATCAGTGAAGCAGCTGGATATACCAATAGATTATTGGTAATAAGTTTACTTTTCCCTACAGACTTCCAAATTATAAATGATTATGCAACTACATAAATGAAATGCTTTGGCAGAAAATACATTAAGAGTGATGAACTTATAAGTTGTAAAATAATAATGGAATTATGCCTAATGTCTATATATGAAAAGTATTATGTAAAACTATATTATTGGTAATGGTTTGTATATAATTAATATGTTGTTTTAAAAAAATTTTATAGAATGTATGGAATCCTTTGTAGGATAATTATTGACTTTCTCGATTAGGAAGTTAATAATCATTCTACAGGAGCATGTTACGTAGCCGAAAGATGTGACATCCTTTGACTTTGATTTTCAAGATCCAGTAACATATTTGAGTATACATCAAGGTTTGGTCAAAATATTCTTTGTTTTCCTTTATTCTCTTAGTGATCAAAACTCTTTTCTAATGATTCTTTAAGTTCATGATCAAAATCATGAAGAATCATGAGTTTTATTGAAAACCGCAACCTATCCTTGAGTATTAACCTTGTTTTATGTTGGATATTACTATCTAAGGTACATGCATGTGGATTTAAGTTAAGTAGCAACTTTAAGGAAGTTAAAGTGGTGAAAATCATTCAAATCCAGAGCAAAAACAAGGGAGTATCAAGTTTAATTTGGAATTTTTGGTTGTTTGGCTAAAAGTGAGCTTTGGTGAGTATGAAGTAGTTATAGATATATTGATTTGTGCATTTTATGAGTGTTTGTTGGTTTGGGCAGAATGTTTTATGTTAGATTTTGTTAATGTTTTGATGGTTAAAGTGGTCAGTGATGTAAAAGAGCATGAATAGTGATTAGTGGTTGTGTGGCTTGTGTTTTCCTTCTTGGCTAAAACATTTGGAGGTTAATCATTAATTAATGGTAAGTTTAAAACATGTTTTAAAGAGATTTAATAAAAACAGAAGGTAAATAGTTAATAAGATGATAAAAGCTAAGTGTTAAGATAAGTAAATTTGATGATTTAGGGCTAAATCTACATTTTAAATATTTTTGAATTAAAAATTATGGAAAATTATTTCTGTTAAGTTTGATTTAATTATTTAACTTAAGAATTAAAGTGAAATGGAAGTCTTATAATGTAAGAAGATTAGTATAAAGTTAGATTAATGAAAATGGAGTTAAGATATGATTTTTCAATGATTAATGGATGTATAAAGAAGCATATAGCCATGTAGTTTAAATGAACTTAAATGAGTATTAAAATAAGTATAATAAATGTATTTGGAAGGTCTAATGAGGTTATAAATACATGGTATACATTGGTTTTATAAAAGTCAAAGTATGTTGACTAAATTGGAAGATATATTGAAGTATGAGATAAACTATGTTATGGAGCTTGTGATAAATTATATTTGAGAATTAAAAAGATTATTAAGTATGATAATGTTAATAAGGAGTTTGATGAGTTGAATTATTAATGGTATGTTGTGGTTATTTAAGAATTTAATCTACTGACAGAAGTGAAGCTTTGAAAAGAAGAAGTATAATGAAATGAATTTTATCTGAGATTTATACTAAGGACTTAAATGATAATTAAAGTAAGTATATTAAGTGTTATTAAGAGATTTAATATATAAATGAAATATTATGATATAATATGATTCAATATGGTGGACAAAATTAAATATAACAGTGGAGTACAGAATACATAGAAATACGGTTTATAAGGTGAAGTGTAAACTAATTGATTATGTTTAAGTCTTGGATAATGAATATGTTATGGCATGTAGTATAAGAAGGTTGACAATAATGATATTGATATTGCAATAAGAAATATTTTGAATTATAAGATTAAATTGTTATGTAGTAAGATAAGAATATATGATGAGCTGTTGAAAAGTAACTGTATAAATGATAAGCAGGCTGATGTTTATGCAAACTGGATGTGTGATTAAGTATATTTAAGACATTAGAATATTTAAATAAGTTACTGATTAATTATTGAATGTATTAAGGATAGTGTTTCTTAAGTAAAGAATAAGTAGTAAGATTGTAAGTCTTAGATAAGTAATATCGTGAAACAATAATGATAGAGTTTAAGATATCATTGGATTAAGATGGGTAACAAAATTTAGTTATGAAAAAGGGTTACTAAGAAGTTTTATAAGTTTAAATACTGATTAAATAATTAAAGATATTAACTACTTTAATACTCTGTATTTGAGAGTAACTGCTCGTAGCAGAATATAGGCATGATTAATATTTGGAATTTGATTAAGATATAATATTAAATGATCAGTAATAAGATGATGACAGTTTAGTAGATTAATAGTAACATGTCAGCTGTTAACTGTTGAGATATTAAATGATTAATAAACATCAGTATAAAAGGGGTGAGATAATCAGATAGTATATGATGATAAAATATTACTGATTATGATATCTGTTTAATAATAGATATTATAATATCACTGTTTAATCAAAATTAGTTATGTAATTAAATCAGGAATAAAATAAGGATGTAATCACATAAGATGCTACAGTTTGGACTAAATAATAGAAATGTTTTATGATGAGGATTTATTAAGGACTTAAATAAATTTAAATGGTTATAAGACTATGATTATATAAGCTAATTGATGTTATGAAGAGGTTATATGATATGTTAATGAAGGTTAAATGAGTACAATTTTTAATGGTATTATATTATCATTAAGTAGTTATTAAATATGTTAAAATTGAAATTATATGATAATTAATTTGGATAAATGAAACAATAGATACAATTGTAAATAATTATATGATTTCATAAATAATGTTATGATGTGATGAATGATTATCACTAATATGTGATTGGTTAATACAGTGGTATATAATTATAAAAGTGATTAATTTTGAAATGAAATATATTATTAACAGATTAATATTGAATTATGAATTAGGTAATACAAGGGATAGTCCTTACGTACCACCAACGAATTTAAACAAGGAAAAAGATATTCCAGGTTTGTGCTAGTTTAATTGGAAGGTCTAGATCATTTAATGATCAAAGGGGCAATGGTATGGTAATGCAATAGTATTACACAATTAATTATGATATGTTGTTAATTATTCATTAATCATGTCATATACATAATGCATTAAGCATGAACATGACACAACATGACATGGAGAAATAAGGAAGGAGGAAAATCAACAAATATAAAATAATGTTCAATGAGATATACTGGGAATATGATATATTTCCTACGAGAATTAAACAAAAAGGAAAATGATATGGAAAATAACAAAATAAAAGAGAAAGATAATAAATGAGAAATGGATGCTGGTTTGTTGAACCATAAGTAAGTTATGATATGAAAGATCGGTATATGCGCATATAAATGAAATGGCCAAATGTTTAAAGGACAGATATGAGGGAGAATGCATAACATAAATGCATTCTCATAAAAATACATTGTTTATGAATAGATGATGATGATGCAATAAATGGTATATAATTATACATCTATAAGCACATCTTACTAATGTTTACAGAAAAACATATATACCATAATATTCATGTTTACTGTTTAATTAATATATTAATGATAACATTTGATTTGATGTTGATGATATATACATGATGATAACATGTTATGTTATTATGATAATAGTGATATTAAATGATGATATGAAATGTCTTAGTGATAATGATAATTAAATAATGATTAAATGACTAATCAAGATATTTGATGGTATAATGTATGAAGGTGAGATTGATTTGAATATGACTTTGATGATATAGTAAATATGCATTAGAAATTAATAATTGTGGTAAAAATCATGAATAGTATTGGAGATGATTATTAATGATAATAATTAATGATAATATTATATTATGTTTTGAAATATTCCATGATGTTTTGGAAATTTATTGATATGATGATTACTTTTATATGTGAAAACAAATGAAATATTATGGTGTTTGATTATTATGATATTTGGAATTTATGCTCTACTAGCACCACTGAGTTTTATACTCAACGTTTGTCAATTGATAAACGTAGGAACAAGCAAAGCCGGGGAACAAGAACATTAGTGGCAGCAGCTGGATAATTCAACTAAGCTTATTGCTAAATAGTTTGGTTTAACTTTCATCGGACTTCTATTCCACAATAATCATGCAACTTCTAAATAAAGTACTTGGCAGTAATTAAAATTATGATTAATGGTATTTGATGGTATTATTAATTATCTTGTTAATGATTTATGACAATCCCTATATATGTAAAACAATGATGTGTATATGATAATAACTTAAACATGATGATGCTTGAAATTATGATAGTATGATAATGGATCAAATATAATTGAGGGATCATATGCATGATTATATATATATATATATATATATATATATATATATATATATATATATCCGCATTTAATCATAAATGTATACATATATATATATCCGCATTTAATCATAAATGTATGGAATCCTTTGTAAGATGATTATTGATTTTCTTAATAAAAAATTAATAATCATACTACAGGAGCATGTTACGCAGCTAAAAGGAGTGACATGTCAATCAATAGTTTATTTAAAATTATTTTTGATCTTGTTTACATGTACATAAAAATTGTTTTTATGTTTGTTTGCATAATTGGTAATAAATTTGATTTCTTGTAACATATTGATATTTAAATATGTTTAAATAATTAATACAATGAGATTAAATGATTTATTCATGAGAAATCAGTGCAAATAAATGTTTTAGCCAAAATGGTAACTCTAAATTAATTATCCTTAATGAAATATGATTTGATGGAAATGATGTTACATATTTGTAATTAATATAATTAGAGTTATGAATATGTAAAGTGATTAAGTTTGGATGATTTTTAAAATTAGTCTCAAATTCCATATATCATGCAATATCCAAGTAAGTCTGTTTTATAAGATGATTCCATAATACTTTTACTAATGGAATCTATTTATTTTTTAGTTATTTCATCTCTTAAGCTAAAATCGCTATTGGTTCCTCATTATATGTAAGATCAGATTATATCTTGATAACTTATACTGGAAATATATATGATGGATCTGACTTGTACCTCCAAAGCATAGAAACATGAAATACATTATCTATTTTATCCAATTCTAGTGGTAGTGCTAATCGATAAGCCAATGGTTCAACCCGTTCAAGTATTTTATATGGCCTAGAGGATCTAGGACTTAATTTACCCATTCGAGTATTTATTTCCAGGGTGATACTTTCAAAAATACTTTATCACCCACATTGTATTCAATATCCCTTTGTTTTAGATTAATGTAAGAATTTTTCTATCTGATGTAGCTTTCAATCATTCTCTTATCAATTTAACCTTATCCTAAGTTTCCTACACCAAATTGGGGCCTATCAACCTTCTTTCCATAACTTCATATTAATTCAGTGGCATTCTGCATCTTCTTCCGTACAATGCTTCATATGGAGCCATTTATATTCTAGATTAATAATTATTATTATATGTGAATTCTATTAATGGTAGATATTTATCATAACTACTTACCTATTCAAGGACACATGCTTGAAGCATATCTTTAAGTATCTGTATAATTCTCTTAGATTATATATTTGTCTGTTGGTGAAAAGCTGTATTGAAGTGCATATTAGTTCCCAAAGCTCTCTACAGTCTAATAATCTCATGTATATAAAGTTCTGGTAACCGTTCTAGTTCATAATCCATCTGTACAAGTATGAGAATATATGTACTTTATTAATCTATCAATTATAACCCATACTACATCATGTTTCTTTTATTCAATGATAACCTTGTCACAAAATCCATAGCAACTCGCTCCCATTTCCACTTTGGTATAGGTAGTGGATTAATCAGTCCAATTAGTACCTGATGTTCTACTTTTACTTATTGATAAGTCAAACATCGAGCCACATACTCTGTAATATCTTTCTTCATCCCTGACCACCAATAATGTTATTTTAGATCTCCATACATTTGCATGCTACCCGTATGATAAAAATATAGTGAGTCATGGGATTCTTGAAGTATCTGTCTCTTCAACTCTTCATTTGAAGGTACATACCTCTTATTTATATATTGTGGCAATCCATTAGAATTGATAGAATAGTCTGTCTGCTCGCCCGCTTATACCTTATGCATATATTTCTTATACTCTTCATTGATTACTGTAGCTTCTTTTATTTGGTCAATTAGCATAGGTTTCACTTGTAGTTGTGTAATTATACTACCATCTGGTTGCAATTCAAATAAATCATTTAGTCATTATATCTTTTGAACTAACATTAAGGGTGTAACCTATAAATTAGCAAAAGTTTCCTGCTAAGTGTGTCTACCACTAAATTAGCTCTCAATGGGTGATAATCAATTAAGCAATCACAGTCTTTAATTAGTTCTATCCAATGCCTTTATCTAAGATTTAGCTCCTTCTGTGTGCCTAAATATTTCATACTTTTATGATCTTTATGAATATAATATTTTCTCCATATAAATAATGTCACCAGATCTTTAATGCAAATATTATAGCTATTAATTTCATATCATGTGTTGGATAATTCCTCTCATGTGTTTTCAATTGTCTAGAAGCATGTGCTATCCCTTTCCAGTCTTGCTTGAGTACACAACTTGATTCGTTCAAAGATGCATCATTATATATAACGTAATCTTCACCCAAGGTAGGCAAAGTTAACATTAGAGCTTAAGTTAAGTATTCTTTCAGTCGATCAAAACTCTTCTGACATCTGTCCATCTATTTAAAAGGAACATCCTTCCAAAGTAGTTGAGTAAGTGGAATGGTAATCCTAGAAAATCCCTTGATAAATTATCTATAGTAACTAGCTAAACCTATAAAACTATGGACTTCATTAACATTCTTCAATGGTTACTAGTTAGTAACTACTTTAACTTTACTAGGATCAACTTTAATACCATCTGCTGATATCACATGCCCCAAAAATGACACATGTTCTAGCTAAAAATCACATTTAGCTAGCTTACCGTATAGTTGTTTCTCCCATAATATCTGTAGGATAATATGAAGGTGCAAATGATGTTCTTCTTTACTTCATGAGTACACTAGAATATCATCTATAAACCCAACCATAAACTAATCCAGGTACTGCTTGAATATAGCATTCATCAATGCCATAAATGTTACTGGTGCATTAGTCAACCTAAACGGCATCACTTAGAACTCATAATGATAATTCCAAGTCCAAAATGCAATCTTTGCTATGCTATTATCTTTCATCTAGAGCTAATAATACCCTGATCACAAGTCTAACTTAGAAAACACTTTAGTATCTTTCAACTGATTAAATAAATCATCAATCCATGGTAAGGGATATCTATTTTTCACTATGACTTTGTTTAACTATCTATAGTTTATAGACAATCGTAGTGTACCATCTTTCTTTTTAATAAATAGTGTTAGTGCTCCTCATAGTGATACACTCGGTTTAATGAACCCTTTATCTAATATTTCTTGCAATTAAGTCTCTAACTCTTTCAATTCTGTTAGTACCATCTAATAAGGTGTAATTGATATTAGCTCTATACTTAATATTACCTCTATCTCAAACTCCACTTCTCTAATTGGTGGCAAGCTTAATAATTCTTCTAGAAAGACATCTAGAAAATCATATACTATTGGTATCTTATTGAGCTTCAATCTTTCTAATAGAGTATCTACCACATGTGCTAAAAATGCTTCACAACCTTATATTAGCAATTTCTTAGTAGTAGATTCTAAGATAATAGTGGATGTTACTGGTGGTTTACAACCCTATATCTGAACACTAGCATAAATAGGATCTTTAAACACTATTGTCTTCAATTTATAGTCAACCACTGCTTGATATTTTGACAACCAGTCCATTCCTAGTATCACATCATATTCTTTAAATGAAATTTTAATTAAGTCAAATAGAAAGCTAATATCATGCATGATCAATGGGCAACCCTTATATATCCACCTAACAATAACATCCTGTCTTAGTAGATTAGATATCATAATATCATATCCTAGATTTTCACATTTTAAATTAGATATCTAAGGGTTAAATAAAATCAATGCCTTATAATCAAAGATCAGAAAATTATTGACTACCATATTAGCAGTTGATGCATCCTTATGCTGATGCATAGTATAAACTCTGGTTGAAGCTTTATAAGCTAAACTCTAGTTAACTGAACCTTGACTGCTATCTCTGCCCATCTTAACTCTACTCCTGTCTTTGCCTTTACCTTTATCACCAAACTGTGGGATTACAAAAGTAGGTCTAACAAATGTATTTTATCTATAATTACCTCCCTATGCTATAATGTGTAAAGGCATAACTCCCCAAGGAGTATACTCTCTAGTAAAGTGGCATGAACCTCCACAGTTATAACATACACCAATTCCCACTCTATAAACTCTAAAATGATACATGTTATAGGTAAAACACTATTTAAACCATAAGTCACCTCATCCTGATGACTGGCTAATCTATGATTGTCTAGATATTGGTGGTCTATAACTTATCTTTTAGGGCATGAAAGGGCTTTTAAACTTCCCATTTTCACTGTGACTAGTAGTTGAACTAATACCTTTCACCAATTTTCTTGCCTGTTTGGTTTTGCCTTCTTTCTCTTCATTAATAGTATGCTCCTGCCCAAGTGCATTAGCCATCAATGTAGAAAAATCCTCATCGTTAAATCCTTGTACCAGTGCTCAAATCTGGGGTCTCGATCCTTGCTTAAATTGCTGACATCTTTGCCTGTTAGTAGTAAGTATGCTAGTAGGGTAGTAAGCTAGTCATGTAAACTCCCTTTGATACTCTACTATTGTTATATCTCCTTACCTTAGGCTAAGGAGCTCCTGTAATTTCTGATCAGTATATACCTAGGGAACATATTTCTGTCTAAATTCTCTCTAAAAGTCATCTTAGATAAATACTGACAGTTTTATCAAGTGATTATGCACTATCTTCCACCGCTCATATACATCATCTTGTAGTAGTGAGATAACATACTCAAATTTTATCTGATATATAGAATCAAGCTTCTTTAGTACCAGCTTAGTCTACTTTAACCATATCTTAGCAACATAGGGTTTGTAGTGTCGGAAAAGTCTATTGCCCAATATAATCTCAATTTCTTAAAATCTTTCCAAGCTAACTCTCTCTCAACTGTCTATAGCTGCACTTATATAATTGGGGTTGTTTCACCCCTACAATATCCATAAAAGATTAGCTATCTATGTAGCTATTGGGTCTACTATGGATCTTGCTGGTTGTTTTATAGGAGGCACCCTCTCAATTGGCTTGACTTGCTTTATAGGAACCTATGTAGCCTTGGCTCTATTACCATCCTTTGATGCACCCTCTTATAGATCATGATTATCTTTGCCTTCTTCCCTAATTATCATAGCCCTATCAGTCATTTCTACTAACTTTATAATAAAATTTAATCAAATCACACTAGTCAGTATTAGGATTATAACATAATTCTTAGCTATGCAAGCATATCATTTATAGGTAGAGTTATCACATCTACTTTAATTATTATTATTTTAATTATGATTATGAGTATGTTAAGTTATTTTTTTTGGATTATAATAATTAAATTATTAGAATAATCATTAATTAAATAAGATTGATGGTTGATAAGTATAATTAGTGCTTAAATTATTTATTTATAAATATAGATATTAATTTTATTGATAATAGAATGAAAATATATTAATGAGGAGAGACAGGAATAATTAAGTGATAAAATGTGAAGGTTTCATATATATATATATATATAATTAATAATATCTAAGTATATTAAGTTTAAAATATATAATTATTATTTATTTTATATGTTTTATAATGTGTATATATATGATATATTTAGTAAAGGGAAATACCATTTCCAACATGAAAGTAAATTAATAAAGTTTATAACATTTAAACCTTGGCAATATTAGTAAGGGATTTCTCCAAGAATCAAGGTTAGCATGGGATAAACTTTACCGCTCAAGGTAGAGTATTTGAGGCAGTAGGTAGTGCATTTCTTTAGTTAAGATTAGATTGTTAAGTAAGAAAGTACAACTATAATAAACTCTAAAATATAGTAGGTTGTATGAATAATATTAATAAAAGAGTAAGGAAGGAAAATAAAGTTCAATCCTTTAGTTATAAGCTGCTAAGAGGAAGACATAAATTCTATTAAAATATTGTAAGTGAGGGGTATTTATACACACATTTATGATTAACTTGAGTGTGTTATCAAGTGTGTATGTTTGGAAACCTCGAAGTAGATTAAGAAAAAGGAACTGCTATATTTAAATTATGAATTATGGTTTGGCTGATGCTGCTATACAAACTCATCAAAGAGGATCAATTTTTATATGTATGTTTGCTAAAGATGGTAATATTATTATGTAATGGTTTTTCCTTACCATAATTTGTTGTAATATAAATGTTTTGATTGATGATAATTTAAGTAAAGTTATGTAGGAAAGATATCCTTGTTTGACAAGTTAGCTATTCTTATGTGTTTAATGCACTAGTTTCTAGGTTTATATAAAGAACCCTTAATTATATGCAAGAACAATTAACTATGACACCTAAATTAAAGAACCACACACATGAATCTAATAAGTTCCTTTCTTAACTCTTACCAAAGCTAATTGAAATGTTACTATAGGCATATTAGTTGATTCAATAGAGATTCAATAGAGATTCTCATTGAACTAAGTGTGTGGTTAATGTTGGTAGTAGTTGGTGTTATGCAAAATTTTTATAAGGCTATAGAAGAACTCATGAAGTAGTAAGGGATGGTTTTGTAGCTATTTGTACATGCTTATGTTTCATGAACCATGAATTGATTAAAAAGAAAAGAGAGAGCATGCTTTCTTTATCAAAAGAGCTAAGTAAAGGAAGAATGGTCTTGAATTATTTAATCAATTAAGTGCTCGAACTTATGCATGTTAACTAAGAAGGAAATTTATAATGCTATATTGCATAAAGATTTATCGTATATGTTGATTGAACATTAGTAATCAGTAAGTATTTATGGTGTTAATTGCTTAGTTTATAAGATGGGATGCTACATGGATGAGATTGTAGGAATGTATTATGAAATTATATGATTTTATCCCTAGTAAACAGATACTTTTAAGTTTACAATGGCATTAATCAATGATGCTATTGGATTGAATAAATCATACTCATTAACTAAATATGGTTTTTTTCCCATGAATATATCATATGTATTGCATTATATTTGACTTTGCTTAAGAGAAATGAATAGTTAATGGACTGATTATTTTATAGTGTGGGTGCATTAGGAGGTTATTGCTGGTAGGAATTGATGTACAAACTTCTTTGTTTGATAAAGGAATAACCTAAGCTTGGATTAGACACATTGATGAATAAGCTAATTAGACCACATTACTTTATGGATACTTATAAACCTACAAATATATTAATGAAAGTGGAAAATAAATTTCTGTTTGAGGATTATAAAGCTTGATGGTATAATTAATTTCCAAAGTAAGGGGCATAGAATTAAGCAAAATTGTATGTTTTTCTTTCATCAACGAGCTAACACATGTACCTTGGTATTAAAGCATTGAATTTACATCGTTCAACATCCTAATCAAACCATGTTCAATATAGTTATGCATATATTGCATTAATGCATCGAGATGTTACACTACATACATATATGAATAATTAAATGTATATACCTTATATATTATGAAGACTAAAGTTTCAATTTTCATAGTGCCTGAATACATGAAATATTGATTGATTGTAATTAATTATTATGTATAATTATATATTTATATATCCTGAATCTTAAGCTGACCATTCACAATTCCTAAGCATTATTTACTTACAATTATGAAGTGGATAAGCATTAGAGAGAGAGCTGTAATTTGAAAAAGATGGGTGACACATGGTCAACTACCTGGGTATATAAGAGGAGTGATTATGCCTCTTAATATGATACTTGTGCCTAAGATTTGCTTATGTATAAACAACAAACCTTAATAGGCCATATGAAACTATAATTGTGAAAATGATAGTGTGTAATACAAATTTGAGTAGATTATGGGGCCAAAGTAATACGCCAAGGTATATATGTATATATATTTTTTTTTACTTAACTGAACCATTTAATACCTTCCTCTCATGGTGTTAAATGGATGCAATGAATGTGTTGATCTCTAGAAAGTATAAATATTGTTGTATACCAGCATGCAATATGAGTATATATTAACTTTGTAATTAGATTATGTAATTAGTTCATCCTAAAACTTAATTGAAAGTATGTATCCAAACATATAATATAACCTATGTATAAAGTCAAATACATAATTTATTCACAAAATTTAGATCATGTAACTAATGTATGATTACTAAGAATAAACGTACTCTTAATCATGGAAGAACTAAATACATTAATTAAGTCAATTAAATGGTATAGATAACAAGGACTTCTAACATATTTGTATGGTTAATAATATAACTAATTGAATAGTTTCACATGAAAGCATATAAAATATGTAACTAACATAAAATGTGAAAATTTAATATTTGAGACTTAAAGTCTAGAGGTAACAAAATGATAACACTCATGCTAAATAGAATATGAATGTTCATATTGTATTATGCATGCTTAACAGTACACATTTATTGTACATATGAATATAAACATTTAAAATATTCATGTACCATAGGTGATGAGGATAGAAGGGTTACGACTACTATTTCCCATAAAGATAGGGGCAAAGTGAAAACAGATTTGTGCCTAATATTAATTATCAATAAATGAGATTCACATGTAAAATATAAAGGCTTGTTAATTAGAAGTATATCATTGTATAATGTTATGAATATTTGATTAATATTTATTTATTTGAATACATGATATATATATATATATATATATATTTTTTTTTTTAAAATGTTATTATTTTATAGTTAAGTTAGCATTGTGCAGATGCATATGTAATAAAGGCATAAGTTATGTATCATAGATCATTAACATCATATTTCAAAGGAATAAAGGAGGTACAGATACAAAATATATAGAATATACAAAAAATACATAAAATATATTCGGAGGAACAAGGGAGGTACAAATATAAATAATACAAAAATATAGAAAATATAAAGATATATTGGGAAAATAAATGATTAAAATATATACCCAGTATATATTGTACATAATGAGATATAGAGATTGATATGATCATAGAAAAATGATGAAATTACAGAGAATAGAGGAATGCAATTTATATTTGCATCCATTATCATATAACATATCACCACTACAAAAAGAGAGAATGCAAGTCATATTTGCATTCATTGATATAGAGCATAACATTATTATTCTTTTGATATACAAAATGATAATATGATTGATCCATGAAAATGACAAGTGGTATATAGAGTCAATCATAAAGAATTTTTATAATGATAATTATGATTGATTGTATAATTTTATTTGCTTCTATATTTGTTATGATGAATTACTATGTTTATTCATTAAATTATTATATTAATTATTTATATTTATTATAAAAAGTTAATGGAATTTTATTTATAATATAATTATTATTAGACACCATTGAGTTTTATACTTAATATTTATGCTTTGATGAACGTAGGTCAAAGTGGTTTAGAGGGGCATTCAGATTAGTGAAGCACCAATATAGTCAAGATACTTCAAGTCTTGTATGATCCTTGGAAATATGCTTTGGATAATATAATATATTCCTAGGGGATGTTTTTACTATGCAACTATCATTATACAGTTTATGGGTAGTAAAATATTTTATATTTATATATCAGCAAAGATGCTAAAATTACCTACTGTGTAGCTTAACTAAATTATATAAATGATATTTATATACAGGGGGTTGTTTGATAGCATGCCATAATTTTATATGTGGATATTTATACAAATAGGTGACAAAAAAAGCACAGGTTATAAAACAAATAGCTAAAAATACAAACTAGATATATTCTGTAAAAGAAATTTCACAGATCCTTTATAGAGTGATTAATGAATTCTTAATTATATGATTTTTATTAATCATTCTACGGGAGCATATTTTCATTGATCGGGTGTGATAAAATATCCTTCTAAGTCTTGGTATCCTAAGACACAAGAACTGTCATGTTCATTAATTTATTTATCTATTTATAGATACTAGAATAGGTATAATTAATGATTTTAATTGAATTATCCATATTGTATAATAGTCTAATTAAGAAGTGTATAATGACATAAGAGAGAATAGTGATGAATGATTAAAAAAAAGGTTTATTTAATTTTCTAATTAATTAATTAGATTAAAATTGAGAATGTCTTGAAATAATTTATAGATTATGACTAAATAAAGTAAAGAACTAAGTGAAATTAATAGATAAATTTAGAATGAGCATTTGAATTATCAAATGTTCAATTTATTAGGCCATGGACTTTTATTAGGATATTATGTACATAATTTTCCATGCCAATTAACTAGGTTTATTATTCTTTTGAAATAGTTATTAAAATTTATGATAAGGCTTAAATTCAAAAATTAAAGTATAGTGGATTATAGATTATATACATGAGTTGGTGAATACATTTAGAAAAAAGAGAAAAGAAAATTTGTTAATTAAATCTTAAGCAAATAAAGGTTAAGAAAATGTTAAAAGGCTCTAAAATATTATAAAAGTCTCTTCCGGTGGACAACTGTGATATTAGGCAAATGCACCACCCATTTCCTTTTCATAAGGATTGATTTAATTGTTTTGAATTTTAAGGAATTATCAAGAAGACAAACCAAGTTTTAGATAAGCATAGGTAAATTAAAAGTTCTTATAGGTGTATATATGTAGTTTATAAAAGCACATTAAAGGCTTAATAAGATAATTAATATAACAAGTTGATGTGAATAAAGTTTGTCTATGCGCATACATATATTTTAAATTCCTTGCAGCTATTGAGTATTAAACATATAGTAATTAGGTTGATATGAGGTTCCAAATTTATGATACATTTGTTAATTATTTTTATATTGAGCTAGAGATATGATTTTGTGCCTTTAGATAATTTTATAATGTAATTAATGTAGAGGGAGGATTATATATAAGGAATAGTTATGAGAACATGAGGATTTCGTATCACATCCACTTTTACTGTCATTATTTTGATTACGGTCTTCTTTACATTAAATTGTATTTTAGATTTTTATGATGAAATTATTAGAATAGTTAGTGATTAATTAAATAAGGTTGGTAATTTGATAAATATAATTAACGTTTAAATTATTCTATTTTATGCATAATATTTATATCGTTAGTATTGCATGAAAATATAACTATGATTGATAAAGGAATGATTATTAATAAAGTATTAACAACTGATGTTATTCAATAAATTATACAAAAAAGATGAATAATTAAAATAATGGATAAGTTAGAATTATTTGTTAATAGCATATTTAATGAGTGTTAGACTATACATAATATTTATATATATATATATATATATATATATATATATATATATATATATATATATATAATTATGTAATTTAGCATATGAATTGAATACGATGATGTTTAATTAATTTAATGACAAATAAGCTGATATATAATTTGGTAGAAGTGAGGTAATATATAAGTAAATAAGGGCATGCTATGATAGGTAATTAATTAAGTTCATTAAGTGATAAAAGTTACTGCTTGAGGAGAATTAGTGTGCCTCCTTATGCTTAGGCGATGGATTAGAGAAATTGATGAATGAATTCTTACAAATTAAAAGATGGATAGCCAATATAATTTAGAACCCTCTTGATACTATAATATACACATAACTATCATGAAGTTAGGGAAAAAAGTCAGAACCAGAATTGTAAATCATTCTTTATGATGGAACCTCTTGGATAGTTTAAAGGGATAACAAGCTATCGAAAAGACTTAATTCTATTCCTGCAAGATATTTGGTAAGTTTTTATGACCATGAACAAATGATGATTGTTAAATATGTTTAATACTTAGAAATAAGTATATACATGCATATAGATGACGTTGAATCAAGGTGATTGCATAGACATTATGGCTTAATGACTTAGATTTCATGTCTAATTTAGGATGTAAAATTGAATGAAAATTGATTGAATCTTTATGTGTGGCAAGTTAATTATGGATTTGATGGTTATTTTGTATGTAAAATTGCTTTGGTGTTAAGGCTAGTTATATGAATAATCTCTTATTGTAAGGGAGCTGTTAAAGTGAGTAAATAGGAACTAGAACATATTGTATTTTGCACTATGAATTTAAAGGTATCAAGTAGGGTATATAGTTATGACCTTTCTATTTAAAGTACATGAGTAATTAACTAATCTATGACATTTTGGTTATGTTATTTAAAGGCTGAATCCTTTAAGCTTGGATTGAATAAATTTATTACATAGTTTATAAATTGCTTCAAGTCAACCATATCTCTAGCAAATAACATAGTTGGATTGCTTGATGATGATATTAAACTGAAGGAAGTTAATATCGATATATATATATATATTTATATACAATTTATGTGCTTATTAGATAGGCATTGGACCGAAAGAATTACAATCAAGAGTTGCATTTAATTTCCTTGAAACTTTTATGTATTGTAACCACAATATCATAGTTGGAAATATAATATTTTGCCTTTTGATGGCTTGATTACATGTGTTAATAAAGTGAGCAAACTGAACTACTACTCATGCATACATAATGTATCAAAAATTAAAGATATTATGAGTTATAGACAACTGTTGTTATGCATGAACAAACAACCTTATGGTGCATATAAAGTAGTAAAGTTAAGGAAGTAGAATAAATGATTTATTGTGTGAGGTAGCCTTATGCATGCATTGAAAATTAATATGGAACCAATAACATATAAGCATATATTCTTTATAGTTAATGCATGGAATGGTTAGTCATTAACATTGAGCTGCGTAGTGACCATGAAGAAGTCTATGTGTCAATTGAACTATGAGATTTGTGGTTGGATAGAGTGATCTATTTATTATTGAACTTTAACCTTGGAAGTAATTAATAGAATGATTAAGGATAATGGTTATATAATTAGAAGCTGTTAAGTTATTATTGGACCACTTATTGTTAGTGCAAATACTAGTACTTATGATATAAATTCTAATGAGAATATGTGGTCGGTGCTAGAGCTGATTTTATGAGTATTTTCTTAGTGAAAAAGGGGATTGAATATACAAATAACTAGAAGTAAGATAAAATATATTTGGTGTTATTTATGTTAGAAAAATTTAATTGGTTTTATGTATTTACGTACCTATATCAAACACTTTGTTTTGATTACTATATTAATGTATGTGGTTAATGTATTTACATAATATATATGATTGAAATATCAAGAAATTTACATGTTAGGTAAGGAAGATAGAAGGATTGTTATCCCTATTTCATGTACAAATAAGAGTAAAGCTAAAACAGATTTATGCTTATCATCTACTAACTCCATAAATGTGAGTATCACTTATTTAGTAAGGGAAAGTCATAAATTGAGTTGATTGTGTTACACCGATAAATAGAGGCTAGAAGAATGTGTACGTGAATTCTTAAGAAAATGAACTAACGGCATAAATGTAAATTTTGAGAACTTTGGATTTAAGCTTATCTTAAGTTACATAAGTATAATCGGGTTAATCATGGGGACTAAATATTACGTATTCAGGACAAGGAATATAATAGAATAGAATAACATTCAGAATAGAAACTAAGTTTAATATACGAATTAAAAATATTAAAGTTAAATGTGCTTAGGAGGGGAGGATGGGTGACCTTCCCGGGAAATGCACTATTTTCAATCGCGTAAGCTGTTTTAGACGAATTAAGCTATGGAATCTTGTCCGGAGTAAAATGAGGATTCTATTAAGCTATTTGGAGGTGTTTGGGATTGAAATATAACTAAGAATATCGAATAGGATACATTTGGTGTCACGCCCAGCCCATACCTGGAGTAACATGCTCCTGTAGCATACACAACGGCCTCCCGTATGGAAAACCGCTGTATACACTATAAGGGATACTTGTACATGTATAAAATGACGTCGTATGGGGACAACAGATTGTATGGCGGTGAAAGCATAAAACAGAACCAAACATAACCCTGGATAACAACATACATTCAATTGAATGAACATGTCTATAAATAAGTATATTCATTAATATACAACGGTTCTGTTTACAATAACCGTACAAACCACCACCAAACTACAAATACATTACTGCCTCTCTCATCTATACAAGCTACAATACGAGGCTACAAAAAGAAAATATGGTCGGCTCCTCCAGACCACCTCGAGACAAGGATTCGCTGTTGAATCCGCCCCTCTGCTCACTCTGGCCGCCACTGCTCTAGGCCTTCTACAGTAGGCTCGGAACCTGCGTTCATCAATTGATAAACGCTGAGTCGAAGACTCAGTGGCACTAGCTATCATACACGCATAAAACATAGACAAACATGTCAAGTAACAGGCAATACGATGCAATGCTATGTTGTCCCGTTTTCTTTTTCTGTTATGTACTCTCTTCCCTCTTTCCTTTTTCCCTTATTGTGCACAATATATTTCCATGCTGAATCCCTATGTACCGGTACTCAACTCCCGAAGGAGGACAACTGTAATCCTGGCCTGTAGGCCCTTTTATTATGCCTATGTCTCGAGACTCAACTCCCGTAAGAGGAAATATCATATATGATTCCATTATGGAATCCTGTAATATATGATCTAGCATGCCTTTCCTCATTTTCTCTCGCTCTGTCTAAACATTCACACTCCCAGATGTCATGAATATGCTAACATACGAGAGTATCAAATGGAATCTCAAGCAAGAATCATGAAACTCAACAGATAACAAGCTCATAACATCAAAGAATAGGCAAATATGGGAATTCAATCCCCAATCATCAAGTACTAAGCCATACTTGGCTTAAAAGCAATCAAAGAAGCAAAGAACAACTAATACTCAACAACACTAACCAGCACGAACCTGGTAGAAGTAAAGCTGCTAAGGTCTGATCACGTCTCTAAGCTTCTAACCTTGTAAAACCAACTCTGCTACGCTTAATAAACTGAAAGGAGAAGAACTCTAGGGTTTAGGGACGTAGGGAAAGGGTTTAGAAGAAAGAAATGGAAAGACAGTCAAAGAAAAGTCTAAGTTTATCCTTTTAAAAATGGTATTTTAAGTCACGTACGGCTGTACTAAATACCCATACGCCCGTACC